>OY755235.1:18111681-18358906 GCA_963576725.1 Azorinus chamasolen | reverse complement strand
ACTAAAAATAACATGTGCGCATAAGTGATTAACAATATAGTTGAAGTTGAGACACCGTGTTTACATTTTCGCGTGGAACTATTCATATCTACAATATTCTGTTTTGCATTCTACCGACAAAACCACAGTTCTGAACATAAAGCAAACTTCCAATTTCTCTTCGATTTAATTGGTATTACAATACATGTACCACAAAACAACCTGCAATACATGTTACACGATGCAATAGTAAATTGCTGGGTGCAAATAACACTGGCATTGAGATTAAAGAACTCACATACTATATCTCACTCGCCACATTGTCAGAAAAAACAATTGTGGCTCCCTATGATAGATTCCTAAACATGACAATTCTTAAAGCAAATTTTGGTCTATATGAGGGAATTGTTTAACCCTTTCCCTCATAGAAACGTGTGTTCACGCATTTGCAAACAGAGTAGACCCAGATCACACGGCTCCTAGAGGAGTCGTCTGATCAGGGTCTGCCCTGTTTGCTTATGGAATTTGATAGATCTGTGTCTTTACTTTCTAAGTAAAATAGCTACAATATACCACCTTCCATGTTTGATTATAACTGTTTTGTGCATTAATATTCAATGGATATTAAAATTTGGACTAAACATAGAACAGGGATAAGGTTAAGAATACTATAATTATCTAAGTACAGTAAAACCTCTCTTAACCGGCAGTTAAATTTAGTATAAATATCGGTCTTGGAGACAGGTGACAGCTTAATGTAGGATGGAAGTCATGCAGAAAGCTCCTAGGGGAGCTTTCTGCATGACTTTCACCCTGCATTAACCCTTTACCCAATAGCCTGTTTCTAGTTTTGAAGACATATGACCACTTAAAGCAGGTTGAAAGTAAAGCAGAATGCGCCTTAAGGCGCATTCTGCTTTACTTTCAGCCTGCTTTAAGCTACCACCTACTAGGATATAGAAAATATTCATTATGCAATATGTTCATGACTGTATGAATTTGAACTATTTTCTTCAGCGGAGGAATAAATCAAACACGCTAAAAGCCGCTTCTATCAGGTAAAGGGTTAAGCAGTCACCTGCCTAAAATATCTAAGTTCTTCTCTATTAGAATTCCGGATAAGAGAGGTTTTACTGTATATATTCGCCAGCAGAATGCTGCATAGTGACCGATAAATCCGTTGCCCAGGTGCAACCAACCACATCTGCTTGGCAACAAATTAAAACACTGGTTTCCCAGGGGTGTTACTATGTAGCAAAACATACCATTAAATTCTTCATTTGTGCCTTTGGGTCCTTTTAAGACAGGTGACAGTTTAATGCAGAATAAAAACATAGTTTTATTCTATATTAAGCCAGCTGCTTCGGATGTTTATGGTTATATGTCGCAAAGTTCCAGGAAACCACGGCAAACATCTAGTTACCCGGTGAGCAACTAAGATAGTGAAACATTTGTCGGACACTGGTATAGTTGTGCGTTGCATGCATACATGTACAAAATAAGAATAGTGGCTGTTTTATACATACAACTTATTCTCAACAAAATAATTTAAAGGCCACTGGTCAGTTTCCCTAGGGCTCAATGTATTCACTACACAACTTTGGTACTTCGTATCTTTCACCAATGTCGCTTAATCCCAACGAAATTTTCTGGAATTATTGTTAGAGTCTCAATAAACGGGTGCAGATAAAAAGTATACCTGCGGGAGTCCTATGCACCACCGTGGAGACAAAAATGTAAAACGATGTTTTTCACAAAAAAATGCATAATTTTCAACAGGAGTTTTCTTTGCTTTGGAAATCGAAAATCATATCAATATTGGAAATAACGGAACATGGAATTCCAGATAAAAGTAAAATGAAATTTACTTTTTTGGAGAATTTCAGAAATTCCCAATTTTCGTTTTTTAATTCCTTGGCTGCCTATAGGACCTTGGCAAAACCCAATCTCACTGGAATCTGTAGGTTGACATTCTGACAATACTTCCTGTAAATTTTGACGAAATTCATTTATGTATATGGAAAATACAGGATGCAAATGTAGGGTCATTGCATAAACCCTATTGGGAAAAGTACCACTGACTCTTAAATATTTTTGTTGAGTATATTACGCCACTGGCAGAATACTCAGATCAGGCAGTTTGATCACGGTTTGCTAATATATTGTTATAATATTGATCTTACTCTTTTAGCTGTAGCAATGAATTTCGTTTTCCATGCCGATAGAACTTATCCAGTTTAGTATTGTAAGTGGAGGCAAGAATATTCTTAAGGTAAAGGTTAAGTTCTATATGCTAAATGCGTATGCCTAAGTCACACATTCACGGATTTGACACCGGATTAGCTACGGATACGATTCGGCATCATTCGTGGGAATCTGTATTGGTCCGTAGCTTTCTGTGTTTTGCCGTAGTCATACGTAGTAGTACTTGTATATACGTAGCTTTCTGTATTTTAGCCGTAGTCATACGTAGCAGTACTTGTATATCCGTGACAATTCTTTAGCGTGTTCAATATACGATAAGTTACGGACCAGTACAGATTGCCACGAGTGTTGCCCGATCGTATCCATAGCTAATCCGCGTCAAGTCCGTGAATGTGTGACCGCCGAAGCCCGTTGTCATACAAGTGTATGCATCCGTATCGCACTACGGAAATTGGCATTTCCGGGGTCATCCGTGAGATTTAATCCGTAGTGGAACAGGCGAGGTGATCCGTGAAGGTATGACCTAGACATACGCGATTTCGCTTCGACAAGATATACTGAAACAGTTAAACAAATGAACCCATCTGTTCAGATTTGGAATGTACAAGCCAACCAGATACGTTGTTACAATTCGATTCTGCTATCCCACAATTCTATTTATAGTTCATATGAATATTTTAAGAATCAATTACTTTCTGACCTCCTCACAAATATTTTTCCATATTTTTTTACCACAATTATATTTCCAAACTCCTCACAGTGATCTCCCTTGTTACTTCGTGCGGTCATCCTCTCTTCAGCGTAGAGATTAGGGGAGATTACTGCGTTGGAGGTTGTTATATCTCATGAAACAAATCAAAGAATATTAATTATTTTTAGAGCAGTTTTTTGAGGATTGAATAAATATATTATTTATTTCATAAATATTTATTTAATGAAAAAAATATTGAAAATTATTGAATCAACATTTTTATTGAACAAAAATATTTATCTTTATACAATATTTCAACACTCCACAAGCCATATAAAACAGGCAAACCTGAACAATTTTCAATATACGCGTAGCATTTTGGGCAGATGGCAGACACTGAGTTGAAAGCATATTTCTATCATATAACGCGACACACCGGGGTGAGGTGTTCTTAGAATTCTGTGCAGTGAGCACCTGGCATTCTACTTGCCCCTTAGTGGTGACAAACTGTATGCATTACACACTGTAGATATTTTTTTATAGTTTGGTAGGAAAAGATAACATCATAACGACATAATCCTTTACTTCTGAAATATGTATTTATGCCTTTACATATAGAGTAGACCCATACAAGGTTTCACTCTGTTTGCTGATAAAATTATACAGTTTCTCTCATGATAAGAATGCCCTTGTTCAAAGTACCATTATAAAAATGTAGTTAACAATGATTCATGATGTCATAATTTTCGGCATAAAATTAATGGAGTTAAGGTGTGGATGTTATAGAGTGAATTCTGTATTTCTGGTTAAATTCCAATATGCAAAGATGTTGAGGTTTATTTACATTAAATGTGTCCGTTGCATTTGTATTGATATTTTTGTAGCTCTGAAAATTTACTTAATTAGATAATCAAAATCTCAAATATTAACCATTTCCCTCATAAAGGCCTTTGTCCGCCTTTGCAAACAGAAAAGAGCCCAGTCCGACGGCTTCTTTAGGAGCCGAGTCGTCTAATCAGGGTCAGCTGTCTTTGCTTGTTAAAATTATAATAGATCTGACTTGAACGTTCTATATGTACCATCATTTTGTGTGTGCATTCATATTGTTAATTCTTATATGAATGTTCAACATGGAAAGTTTAAATATATATGTTTTATCGAACTGTTGCATTATTTCTATTGTGTACGACTAATATTAGTGATAATTGTTTATGTGAATTGTACGCGTAGTATTAATGATAATAGACAACATTAATTTGCGCCTAAAATTAATGATAATTGTGCGGCTTATATCAATTATAATAGTCAATGCTACTTGCTCGCCTAATACTAATGTTAATAGACAATGTTAATTGCATGCCTAATATTAATGATAAAAGTCAATATTAACAGTACGCCTAATATTAATGATAAAAGCCAATATTAATAGTACGCCTAATATCTGTTACAGCAAAATCTCGTTAACACTTTCCTTTTTGTATCATTTACAAAAAAGCTAAGTACTCTAGTGTGTTGGTGTATTATTGGCTGACGCTTCCCATTTTTGAATTAATTAATCTCTTGTTCTTTAATGAATTATATTATTGTAAGAATTTTCATTGAAATCTGCATTAAAATCGATATAAAACCTCCAAAGCCTAGTCTATATAAGTAATGCATATTTAAACTTTTTATTGGCTACATTATCTTGGAAAAAAGTTTGTGATAAATCCTGGAATCTTTTCAGCCTATAGATAATATTTTATCGCTCATTTTTTGCAAAGAACTGAATGCGGAAACATTGCAAGTTCTCCCAACACTGTTTGATTTGGTGTCTGCTTACTGTTGTGTCTACGTACTCCTGGAATCAGTTTACAGAAATTCAAATACCATTTATCTAATTCATTAAATTCATAGACACCCCAAATTTCAAAAACATGCAGCAGAACCTGTAACATCTTTGAATAAAACTAGAACTGTAAGCCAAAGGCTAACGAATACCCCCACCTGTCTGCTTCTCAGAACACCTACATGTATCATCAATCTGAACATATGTACATACAGAAACGTGAAGAGATTTAAAAACAATACATGCCCCAACCCAATTTATATAATAAAAATGAAGAATAATTCAGAGAAATAAGACCCTTTCATGAGGTTTTTGTCAAATCCAAGGTTCTAAAGCTAAGTACCTTTTCAGAAAAACATTAAGTTCAAGGACCATAACTCTGACAAAATTTATTCAACCAGACCGATTTTTGAACTTAAGCTGTACCTCATCTAGATTTAGTTTTATGTCAAATATGAAGTTAATATCTACAACCAATTCCAAAGAAAGACCGGAAAAAATTGAAAATTTGACAAAATATTAAAGTTCTAGGGCCATAACTCTGCCACAAATTATATAACCAGACTGAGATTGGGAATTAAGCTGTAAATCATCTAGAGTTAGCTTTATGCCAAATATAAAGTTAATATCTGCAATCACTTCCAAAAAAAGTCCGGAAAATCCCAAATTTGAAGAAAAAAAATAAAGTTCAAGGACAATAACTCTGGAAATAATTAATCAACCGGACTGAGAATGTATCATAAGCTGTAACTTATCTAAGTTTAGGTGTGTACTAAATAAAGAGTTGATATCTCAAGTCACTTCCTTAAACAGTCCAGAAAACCGGAAAACATTGGTAGGGGGACTAAAAAGGGGAGATAACTCCTGAAGTAGTGGTCCGATCATAACGGAAACGTGCGGTGCACAGGTTTATATGGTCATATGGCTATATATGAACTTTCAACAAAATTGAAGCAAAGCTGTAGAAGAAGAAGGCCGGACAAAATTGTATCCACGGACGGACGGAACGACGGACAGACGGACAACCTGATTCCAGTATATCCCCCCCAAAAAAACCCCAACAACTTCGTTGTGGGGGTATAATAATGACAGTTTAAACAGTCTTAAAGTGACAGTCCCTGCAATAAACGCATGTTGTCAATAACATCATAAAACTTTATTTATTATGTTCAATCATTATGATGAAGATTGGCAATTTGAACTTATCTCGAAACATGCCTCTGCGATACAAAATAAACCGTTTTCATCTACAAAATATTATCGGCCTATATCGAACATACTTAACGAAACTAAAATGCAATTTAAATAAATACTAATACATTGTCGAATAATACCGGGTCTTCGATACCAAATACATGAATGTTTTCTCTTCTTCGGTGTTCGAATTTATGTAATCTTAAAACACGATGGAAGTAAAGACTACCACTTTAACCCTTTCGCTGCCAAACTCTGTCGTCTGCAAACTTTGTCGTCTGCTACAAATTTTCATTCTTTTGATTTTCTTCATTTTTGTTTCAAAAACATAGTAACAGTAACAAACAGTTTGGATCCTGATGAGACGCCGAGTTACTCGGCGTCTCATCTGGATCCAAACTGTTTGCATAGGTAATCACAGATCCGGCATTGGCAGCGAAAGGGTTAACATTCAGTTTTGTTCTGGTCAAAATAGAGAGTAAATATATTCTGAAAGTGGGTGATCCTTCGAAAACAAAAGTAGCAATGCCAAAAGAGAAAATTGCAGACTCGGTTTTGTTGAGTCTGTTCATGAGTAGTAATTAATAGTGCAACACTACCCACGCCCCTAGCACCGGCTTAAGCTTATTCAATTTTCTAAACTTATACCACCAAAACTGGGGTACGGACAATTTCCCCATAGGTTGATTACCCCATAGGACTATTCCCCCCTGGATGATTGCCCCCTGGATGACTGCCCCGCAATAAAACTGCCAAACTGGGCAATTCCCCCATGGTTATTAAAATCCCTAAAAAGTGTTTTTAGTTTATTATTTTTTTATATTATAAAATTATCTGAGGTTTTTGAAGGCTAAATGCTATATAATTTTCTCTGTGCTGAATAAAATATTGTATTTGTATATACAATTTTACCTAATGCTCCTAACTACCCCCATGGTAATAAAAATCCCTAAAAAAGTGTTTTTGAATGCTAAAAGGTCAAATAATTTGCTTTATTTTTTTCCATGATGCTTACTATAGGAGCCGTCTTATTTGGGTCTAATCTGTACGCAGATGCCTCAAAATGCGCTTACATAAGAGAAAGGGTTAATCCAATTAAAGGTTGATAAAGACATTTATCATTACACCATTGTACAACTTCAAAAGCATTAAGTTGCACAAAAGCATTAACATGCTCAATTAGTATAAATAATTATGTGCAGTAATAATAATTGTGCAAACTGTTAACTTATAATTGATTAAATTGGACAGGTTTGTAAAATGATAATCTGCATTAAAGGCTGAATAGAAGTATTACATTATGACTCTTTATTATCTGACGTTTTGTGTACGCTTTTGAGAGACTGATGACTGATCATACAGCTTGCAATGTGATGAGACGCTATCTTAATCAGCACCTAATCAGGATCCAAACTGTTAGCAAATATCATTTAAGTAGCACTAAGCAGGCAAAGGTATTAAAGAATTATTAATTCTTCATTTAAGTTGTACAAACATTTTCTTAGTGTGTACTTTCTAATGGGGATTATGCCTTTCTTTAGGGTTTACATGTCCAAATTTTTGGAGTCAATACAATACATAGAAGACATTGGTCTACACAGCTTTCTACTAATTTATTTTCATCATATGATTTATTAAATTTTACTTATATATTATTATTTTTACAAAAGAATAATATATTTTTTATATTGAGGGGTAGTCACCCTATGGGGCAATAATCCTAAAGGGTTATTATCCTAAGGGGTAATTGCCCATAGGGCAATCATCCTATGGGGGAATCACCCTATGGGGGAATCACCCTACACTCACCAAAACTAATGATCCCGAAGGACCCCAAATTATAACAACTCTTGGTTGGACTATATCTTAATTGCACGGATTAAATTTCCATCATACGAGAAACGCATACATAGGTAACAGAAGTGTTCCACTATTTCGAGTCTATGGCCGTTTACAGAACAAGAGGGCCATGTGAATTGTAGCTTTAGATATAGATGAACTTATCAAAACCATCTTTGTAAAATGAAGAAAAGGGGCCATAGTTCATGTTTCAACTGAAGATTATTCATTTATTCAAATGCTTGGCAGTCATTATTAATTCTAAATACGGTCACCAGAGGACTATTCCTACCAACTACCATTACAATTCACTACAGGTTTTTGAGAAGAAGGTTTTTAAAATTTTCCCTATATTCTAATAACTTAGCTTCACCTTTGGCGGCCATTTTTATTCAGAAATCAACATGCTTTTAGCAATTTTGATAAAGGGTCACTAGGCGACTATTCTTACCAAATTCCATAGGACTTCTAAATAGTTATAGAAGGAAATCTAGCCCTGTCCCTGGCGGCCATGTTTTTTGACATATGGACATGGTTTTAGCAACTTTAGTAAAAGGTCATCAGACGACCATTCCTACCAAATGCGATTAAAAATGTTTATACGATGACGTCACTTCCGTGACGTTAAGTATATTATAGTTGTTATGCACTGATGAAGATGTAAATTGAAACACGTATGCAGTAAAATAAAAAACGTGTTGGTTGTTAATTTATCCCATACCAAATGCCATTGAAATTGGACCATCGGTTTTGGAGAAGATTAGATTTTTAAAGGTTTTTATATAGCTATATATTGCATAAGGAAATCTAGTCCCGTTTGACAAATATTCTGAAAATAGGTGATCCTTCGAAAGCAAAAGTAGAAATGCAAAACGAGAAAATTGCAGACTCGGTTTTATGGAGTCTGTTCATGAGTAGTAATTAAAAGTGCAACACTACTCACGCCCCCTAGCACCGACTTAAGCAGTATTCAATTTTCAAAACTAATAACATGAAAACTAATGATCCCGAAGGACCAGAAAATATAACAACACTGAGAATGAAGTACGGGGCGACTTTTTACGGCCGCCACACAAGCACTTAACGCCTGCTGTTGTGAAGTACATATATTCTGAAAATGGGTGATCCTTCGAAAGCAAAAGTAGAAAAGCAAAACGAGAAAATTGTAGACTCGGTTTTATTGAGCCTGCTCATGAGTAGTAATTAAAAGTGCAACACTACTCACGCCCCCTAGTACCGGCTTAAGCAGTATTCATTTTTCAAAACTAAATACATGAAAACTAATGATCCCGAAGGACCAGAAAATATAACAACACTGAGAATGAAGTACGGGGCGACTTTTTACGGCCGCCACACAAGCGCATAGCACCTGCTGTTGTGAAGTACATATATTTTGAAAATGGATGATGTTCACCATCAGACTATTCCTAGCAAATGCCATTCGAATCGAACCATCGTATTTAGAGAAGATTTTAAAGGTTTTCTATATAATTATATAAGGAAGTCTAGCCCCTCCCCTTGTGGCTATGTTTTTAAGATATCAACATGAGTTTAGCAATTTTAATAACAGGTCATCAGTCGACTATTCCTACCAAATGTCATTCAAATTGGGCAATCGGTTTTAATTAAGATTTTAAAGGTTTTCTATATACATGTAGTTATATAAGGAAATCCAGCCCCGGTCCTGTGGTCCCTTTACTTTAGATATAAACATCATTTTTAGCAATTTTGTAGAGAGTCGTTAGAAGAAAATGTTCAACGCCGGTTTCGGAGAAGATGATTTTTTATGTTTTCCCTAGCCATATCAGGAAATATAGCTCCGGCTCTGGAGGGCGTGTTTTTTCAGATATCAGCATGGTTTTAGCAACTTTGATAAAGGGTCACCAGGCTGTATTGCCGGTTTTGAAGAAGACTTTTAAAGATGTATATATACTTATTCGTGTATAAGGAAATCTATCCCATAACCTGGCGGCGTTTTTTTAGATATATTTCAGCATGAGTTTTTATAGAGGGTCATCAGGCGTCTATTCTAATCAAATGCCATTCAAATTGGACCACCGGTTTTGGAGAAGAAGATTTTTAAACGTTTTCTGTTTAGTAATGTTAGCCTCGTCCCTGGTGGTCATGATTATTAAGGTACCAACATGGTTTTAAAGGGTCACAAGAAGACAATTCCTATCAAATATCATTCATTTCTGACCGCTGATTTTGTAGAAGAAAATGTTTAAATACTTTTTCTTTTGTTGCCACGCCAACACGAGTTCTACATGGATCCATATTCTCTTAGCAAATTAAAAAATGCAGACTCAGTTTTATTGAGTCTGTTCATGGGCAGTTATTTAAAGTGCAACACTACTCATGCCCCCAAGCAACGGCTTAAATGGTATTCTAATAACTAATAACATCAAGATTGATGATCTCGAAGGACAAGAAAAAATAACAACACGGCCTCTACACAAGCACTTGATACCTGCTGTTGTGAAATTCTGATAGTAGGAGATCCTTCGAAAGCAAAAGTAGCAGTGCAAAAAGACATAAATTGTGTAAAGTTTGGTTAAATTATGCCTTGTGGTTTCAGAGATGTCGTTTAAAGCAATTGCTGAAAATTGGAATGTTGGACGGACAGACATTGTTGTTGATATGTATCTTGTAGAAGGACAGATACGGGCTTTGGTTGTTGTCGATATGTAGCTTGTAGTAGGACAGATACGGGCTTTGGTTGTTCTTGTATTTGTAGCTGGTAGTATGACAAATACGTGCTTTGGTTGTTGTCGATATGTATCTGGTAGTAGGACAGATACGGGCTTTGGTTGTTCTCGATATGTAGCTGGTAGTAGGACAAATTTGGTTGTTGTCGATATGTAGCTTGTAGTAGGACAGATACGGGCTTTGGTTGTCAACAAGCGCACGCGGGAGCATAGGGATGGGCTTGTTGGTGTTCCTATGGTTTAAGTCAAGAGAGTTTTAAGTCAAATAAGGAGCTATAAATCTGTAATGAAAGGAAGGAAACTTGTGCCATGCACATCTACACTTCATAATTAATTCATATGCAAAGTTTGATGTAAATCGGTAAAGAAATGTAGAAGTAGTTTGTGTCACAAGATTTGTGCCAGGTTGTGCCATGGACAGACAGACAGCTAGACCAACACACTGACTCGTATATACCCCCACTCAAGCTTCGTTTGCGGGGGTATAACTATAGACTAGAGTAGGATCTGTTTTAATTTCATAAGCAATCAGAGCAGACTCTGATCTTGGTCTACTCTCTTTGAAAAGGTATGAAAAAACATTGTACGAGGCAAAGGGTTAATATAAAATACGTACGATAATCAATTGAAAATCATCTACTCACGGCTAGTGTTAATCCATACCACGCCGTATAGTGTTACAGCAACACATATTACGATTCTTTCACGCCATTTCATTTCGCCAAGTCAATGCTATAAATAAGAATCTGTCTTTTTGAAATTCTTTCGAATCACCTCTTTAGTAAGATACTAATAAGTACCAACAAGCCAGAGAATATGACGATAGATAGTATATGACTGAGATATAAGTGAGTACGATTGATAGTATGCCTCCTTTCTACAGCTATACAAACTTACTGAGCGAATTGTGAAACAGCTTGTTGTAAATATACTGATATACTGCAGAACAAGAATTAAATAGTAATAAAATTCACATGTTGCGGTGATTTATGTGTACTAGGCATAAGTTTCATTTAGAGGGATCAGTTCATTTTGTAAGACTTTTGTAGAAGGGTTAATTGACAATATGTTGAGTATGCTTAGATGGGCTTTTGTGGTCGCTTGCCGTCCAGCGTCTGTCCATCCGTCCGCGTTCGTCTGTCCGTCAACAATTGCTTTTTAAAAACGACATATTCTCTGAAACCACAAGGTAGTATGTAGCCAAACTTAATGGAAATGATATTTGTATCATGCTCCATCAAACTTGCTAAAAGAATCAGGATCCATGTTTAACTCTGCTTGTCATGGCAACCAAAAGAAGAATCATCCCCCAAACCAGTGGTCAGAATTGAATATATGATAGGAATAGTCTACTAATGTTGCTAAAAGCATGTTGATATTTAGAAAACCATGACCGCAACTGCGGAGCTAGATTTCGTTATATAACTACATAGAAAACCTTGAATAAACTTTTTCTCCAAACAAGTGGTCCAATTTAAATGGCATTTGGTTGGGAAAATCACCTGGTAACCCTTAATCAAATTTGCTAAATAATGTTGAAATCTCAAAATGCATGGCCGCCCGGCGCGGGGCTAGATTTCTTTATATAACTAGATTTTGTTTTCACCAAAACCGGTGGACCAACTTGAATTGTATTTTGTAGGAATAGTAACCTGATGACCCTTTATCAAAATTGCTAAACTTATGTTGATATCTCAGAAAACATTACCGCCAGGGCGGAGGTAAATTTCGTTATATAACTGTGTTGAAAACCTTTAAAAGGACAAGGTGTCCCCTCAAAAATTGAACACTGGATCAAATGGGTATATTTACCAATGTGACGAGACACTTTAAAATGTTAATATTAGCTTTTGTAGATAAGTCATTTGTGGATATGTCTACCAAATTTTTGGTTTTAAGGATATGAGTATTTTAATGAATGCACCTAAAATCTATTTTAACATGATATGCGTACATTGCATAGTCCATGCCTGTATCATCTTTAAAATGGAGTTTTGGGTGCCTTGTTTAAATGCTGATATCTTAAAATCCGGTGAATATAATTAGACAAAATTTAGACAAGATATGGCAAAATGTTGTATCTATTAAGCTACATGTATATACATGTACACTTAATTTAAGTTAGCAATATTGACAGAAATATGTGTCATGCAGGAAATACTACATACAAAACACACAACCGCCCGAACAGCACCACGACAAGAAAGTACAGCAAATGTACATGCCTATCAAAACAGAAAAAAGACGCATGGAGACTATACAGAAATAAACAATAGGTGAAAATAGAAATCCCCCATGTACCTAAAAGCATGTCGGTATCTCAAAAACCTTGGCCGCCAGGCGCTGGGCTAAGTCTTCTTACATAACTACATAAAAAAAAACTTCAAAAATCTTATCCTCCAAAATTAGTGGTCCAATTTAAAGGTTGTAGGATTAGTCACCTGGTGACCCTTTATCAAAATTACTCAAAGAAAAGAAAAACATGCTGCTAGGACATGCGGCTAGAGTCATGTTGATATCTGAAAAAATTTGGCTGTCAGTGGCGGGGCTAAATTTATATATGTAAATGTTTGGAAAACCTTTAAACATCTTCTTCTCCGAAACTGGTGGTCAAGTTTAAATGGTATTTAGTACAAATAGTAACCTGGTGACCCTTTATCAAATTGCTAAAACCATGTTGATATCTCAATAAACATGGTTGCAAGGGGCTGGGATAGATTGCCTTTTATATTTACATGTACATGTATATAGAACACCTTTAAAATCATTTTTCTCCAAAACTGTGGTTAAAACCAGTGGTCTAATTTGAATGGTATATGGCAGGAATAGTCGCCTGGTGACCCTTTACTGAAATTTCTAAAACAAATCAGATATCTGAAAAATAGTGCCGCAAAGGGCGGAGCTAATTTTGACTATAGGGAAAACTTTAAAAATATTCTCCTCTAAAACCAGTGGTCCAATTTGAATGGAATTTAGTAAGAATAGTCCCCTGGTGACTCTGTATCAAAACCCATGGCCGATTTCCTTATATGACTGTAGCGAAATTAAAAAATAATAATAAAAAACTGGTCGCCCAATTTGAATATAATTTGGTAGGATTGATTGATTGATTGAGTTGTGTTTCTCGGCACTGCAACACTTAAATTATAGATTACATGTATATGGCGCCGAGACAGGAGAAAAGTTGCCGGTTCCATATCTCAGTTACTTCGAGTTAAAAAAAAAGTAAGGGATATGGATCAGAGATTTTGAAACTCCAATTCACGTTAAACACTAATTAGCCACCTCTTACGATCATGCAAAGGGTGGTCAGTAGCCCTAACTCCTGAGCCACTCAGGCATGCCCCAGAACCATATGGGGCGAATTTGGTAGGAATAGTCCTCTGGCGGCCATATTGAGAATTTATCATGACTGCCATGCATTCTTACCAAATTGAATAATCTTCAGTTGAAAATATTAAACATACATGTAATTATCCCTCTTATCTTCATTTACCTGATATGGATGTGACTAGTTCATCTCTATCTAGTACAGGGGAGCAGTATTGGGTCATTATGACCCTCTTGGGTTTTTTTGCGTAAAACATGGTATATACATGTAGATAGATATATGATTTGTTTCTTTGCGGATATTTTGAGTCGCTGTACAAGTTTAATTACTTGTACATTGTCTATTAAACACTTTAACAAGTGACCACAACTTATTGAGTTTTTAATTGGGCATTTATTTCCAAATACTGTGAGAAAGAAAAAACAAAACAAAAAAAAGTCTATTATGAAGTCAAAATGTAATATCTTTATGTTTTGAGAAAACTTTGGCGGAAAAAAATCATCTGAATGGTGTAACCAATGTTTTCTTTAGAAAAGAGCGAGGAGGGGTGGGTGGAGTTGGTTTAACTAAATTGGTTGCACGTCTTTCTCCTCTGAAAAAACTACAAATGTACGTAAAATGGCGTAGTAGAATAGGTTGTGATCGTTATGCAACTTTTTGATGTTATTAGTTTTGAAAATTGAATACTGCTTAAGCCGGTGCTAGGGAGCGTGAGTAGTGTTGCACTTTTAATTATTACTCATGAACATACTCAATAAAACCGAGTCTGCAATTTTCTCTTTTTGCATTTCTACTTTTGCTTTCGAAGGATCACCCATTTTCATATTAGATTACAGTATTCATGATGATTGGCTACTTTTCTACAAGCTAATGAATATAACAAACATATATGGTAATGACACGTCCAACCCAAAAGGATAGAAAAACAACTCACGTTGATATTTTTAAAGTCTCATAAAACGTTTAAGTATTAGACACTTGTCAAACAATATATAAAGCATTTGGTGAGCATGATTTAAATGAGAATCATGGCTGATATTGTTATTGATTAAACAATTAGAAACAAATGTTACATTGGTATATCATCATTATACCAACGTGGATAAGTTGGCAAATATGAAATGAATTATAAAGTTGATAAATATGACACTGTATAAGCATTTGTGAAAACATTAAAATGAATATTTAAACCATTGAGCTTCCTATATTTGCCGTAGTTATTCGAAAGGTTTGTAATAGCGCGATTTGTTTTGTCTCTTTTCCAGTGACGTAGCTTCCTATAGGCATTTTGAGCGCTTTCAATATGATACCAGTGCAGACTTTGTGATAGTAGAAGATGTAAGTTAACTCAGAAAATATAACCGAGCTGTCCTTTAGTGACATGAAGAGGATTAACAAGAGTGCCAGTGGGCACAATATACTCCCGTCGAGGCTTTGTTCAACATAAACTGAGGCTAACATATTTGCTAAACGCAAATTCTAAGTCCATTTGTGCAACCTTGACCTTTGATATACATACCGGAACACACCCATGCTACTGTAACATGTCCACATGGTGTAATTTGAGAAGGGTCCACCAAGCAGAACTTGAGCTAGAGATGTTACAGACGGACAGACAGACAGGCAGACAGAGCCATTCCATAATATGTCCCGTTTTATCAAACGGGCGTATAAAAACTATCTACATACCCCAATGGGAATGGATAGACTGTCTGGCTTGGCCAAACTGCATATTCATAAGCATATCGACATTGTTATTGAACGAGCCATTAACACATTTGCGTCACGCAAATGTAGGAAAATGGATTTTTTCTGAATGAAATAGAGACAAGTAAAATAGAGACAGTTAAGCATCAACACTTTGGATCTAGTATCTCCGTTTTACTGAACATCTGTTCAAAACAGTAAATAGGATTTTTTCTGTGTTCTGTATATAAGTGTCAGCTAATGTAGCAGTTACATTTATTTTCACAATATAGCAACAGAATATTATAAGAATCAACATTAGCTGGTTTATATTTGGATACTAACATATATCTTTGCTCTCTAATTGAGCTTGAGCTTATATTACAGTATTAATGGCTCGTTCAACACCAAGGTCGATTTTGGTTGTTGGTTGTATATTTTGTATGTTTTAAAGTTGTAATTTAATGTCGACATATGATAATTACGAGATGACGACCTAGTGACCAAGATGGTAATTCTTTAAAAAATGTCAGATCATGGAGAAAAATAGTCTAATTTTATTCTGTCATCTGTCATCCAGAATACCTCAAAATGCAGGATTTGCGATCTAGCTTTCAAAATTTTCCCGGGGGAGGACCCCGACCCCCGCGCATTGCCAGGACTCTAGGTGCCTACATATTCAATATTCCCAAGCTACATGTACCTCCCTGTTTTCTTATTTCGCTGTGGCTTTGCTAACGAGTGTAGGTGTTATGCATAGCGTGTTAAAATTATCTCAGAAAAATATATATGTCAATGGTGGCATATATCAGACACCACATATCCACTGAATTGTCGTGATGGTTTCCTGTTAATATCTGACATAAATAACTAACTTCGTCACCTTTTAGATAATTCTGAAAAGTGGAACCTGGAAACTTTTTTACGGTAACCAGATGTTAATACGAATTTTGCCATGATACTGCTTTAAACTGCCACCACTTAATGAAATGTTCTTAACTAGAAAATTGTCATGTTACCACTTATCTAACAATAGAAAGTTATATTCGGATGACTGCGACAGTGGCCCATTAATGTGCAGTGCCATAGAACAGGATATCTATTTTAGACGAGAAAGCTTTCTAGAAGAGCTTCGTGTTATTTTATTGTATGATGGCAGTATATTAGCACTAAAAGATTATTCTGACGTGATAAAATAATTATCTAATTTTCATGAAAGGTTTCCACTTTCCACTTATTAGGTAACTTTGTGATATATTAACTGGAAAATGTTCACGAAAGTTAAGTGGTAAGTGGTATGTGAAATATGCCAACATAATTTCTCTCTCTATGTATATAAAGTGTGTTTGCACATCGTAACCATTGGAGATGCATTGATACTTTTATCAATCTCAGTCCAAATACAGGATCTTAGGACTGTAAAATGTTCCAAACAGATAAAGCACCCCGTGAACTCTTACTGTCACCCGGATTGATTCAGTGCAAACATATTTCCGTATGAGTTTAGTATCCTTAAAGAGGAAGTCCCTACAATGAACACATATTTTCAATACTATTATAAAACTTGGTATTTGTTATGCTCAATCAGTATTATGAAGGTTGCCAATTTGAACATATATCGAAAAATACCCCTATGATACAAATAAACCAATTTCATCAATATTTATAAGTTTTGTTCTACAACACAATATTATCGGCCTTTTCCGTTAAATTCTTCCGCGTTTTGCCGATGTTCACCCGATCCCTCCATTATTTACGTAATAGTTTTTCTCGGAAGTGGTCGAAGAAACGCGAATAGGGCGAACAGTTACGACACTAAAACCCAACCCGAATAAAACTGAAACATCGGGGAGTAAAATCGGGATCGGCGATATCAAATACATGGATGTTTTGTCATTATGAACGGTAAGTGGATGAGTTGTCCGTCTGTCTGCCTGTCAGTCCACCCGTCTGTCTGTCACACTCATGTCCGCTCCATATCTCTCACAAACATGGACGGATTTCAGAATGATTGGCACAAATGTTGGACTCAACAAGACGATGTGCAGAGCGTTCGATTCAGACACATGGGTCAAAGGTCAAGGTCACAATTCAAAGTCAAATGTTTTATGCCACACCCTTCGTTTCCGTTCCATGTCTCTTAAACCATTGGAAGGATTTCAACATGATGTGTCACAAATGTTCTCCATAAGCCGATGTGCAGACATCAGGATTCATGTACATTTTTCAAAGGTTAAGGTCACAATTCAAGGTCAAATGTTTTAGTCTTATTTTTTATGTCTGCTCCACATCTGTAGAACCCTTTGAAGGATTCCAAAATGCTGTGGCACACATGTTCTCCATGCAGACAGCAGGATTCAGGCATGTGGGTCAAAGGTCAATGTCACAATTCAAGGCCATGGTCACAATGCAAGGTCAATTATGCACACTATCTTGTCCGGATAATAACTCCTATAGGACTCACAACGTTTGATCGAAACTTCATTAGTGGCAAGAGCTTGATGAGAGGAAGTGTGGTGTATAAGGGCCATAACTCTGGCTTCAATATTTTTGAAGGTATTGCCCTTTGTTACATTTTATTCTTTCCGATCAATAACTCCTGTTCTACTGATGCTATTGAAATATTTAATTTATGGAAAGAGCATGATAAAAGGAAGTGTTATGTACAAGTTTCATAACTCTGGCTTCAATAATATTGGAGTTATTGTCCCCGATTTTCCGCAGAGTTGTGGGACTTTGAAATTTTTACATGGAAATTTTGTCCGCAATGTTTCTCCAAAACCTTATATTGGGTATTCATTAAAATTCATAGGATTGATAAGCATCATGTCTAGTTGTGCATATCTTATTCCTATTCCTGTTTTATATTTTTCTGCAGAGATATGGGACTTTGAATTATTTACATGGACAATTTTGTCCGCGAGGTTTCTCAAAAATCTTTGATCGGATTTTCATGAAACTTCATAGGATTGATCAACACCATGCATAGTTGTGCATAGTTTATTCCTTTTCCAGTTCGATGATTTTCTGCAGAGTTGTGGGACTTTGGAAAATTTTGTCAACGCGTTGGGGGAGACATCAGTTTTTGTATAAAAAACAATTCTAGTTTATATTTTCTCCTGTGTAACCCAAGTGTTCTATATTAAAATGATTTTTTTTGTATGAAACATTTTTCCTGAAACTTGAGCTGCACCAGGGGCTACGACACATTAACGAATAGCATTTAACATAAGTGATTTACTTAAAAATGTTGATGCAGTTTCATCAGACGAAAACAGATGCTTTTGAAATGTATGCTCAGAAACAGAAAGGTGCATAATTATAACACCCAAAGGTATGATTTGGTGCTTTTAAAGAATTCAGGAGTAAGCTCTCAAAATGGGTGAAGTTCGGATTCGTCATCGTAAGTTTTCATTTGTTTCTCATTGGTAAAAAAACCCTACTCATTGTAGATTGGTTGCCTACTGGTAGCTCTTTGATGCATTTACTGACCTTTTCATTGGTTCAATTTCAACCCGCTAGTACTTTGCATGTTTAATTTAAGCTATGGCATGATGGCCATTTTTTATCCAGCGCTGTGAACTAGACATGTGCAGTAAAACCTCTCTATAACGGTCACTAAATTACATCAAATATTTTGTGTTAAATGCAGGTGACTGCTTAAAGCAAGGTGATAGTAAAACAGAACGCTCCTTTAAGCAGCCACCTGCCCTAAATACTAACTAATTAACACAATTTAGTGGTCATTATAGAGAGGTTTTACTGTATCACTTTCTCATGGCATCAGGATACTTGTGACTGCTAAACATTCCGTTCTCACGTCGATGTGGAGTGCCAGGCTCTGCATTGCCCTCAATTCGGGCATTTAATGGGGTTTTAATGTCTAGTTGATCATGCCCGAATGCCGTTCCCGACAGTTAATGGATTTTAATGTCTAGTTGATCACGCCTGAATGCCGTTTCCGACAATTAATGGGTTTTTATATCTAGTTGATCACGGCTGAATCCCGTTTCCCGGCAGTAAATGAGGTTTTAATGTCTAGCTGGTTATGCCTGTGGTTTTGGACCTGGCCCCTAACTTACCGGCGATAATGACATTAGCCTTTATGGGCTGATGCAATGATGGAAAATACTTTTGACCGGGAGTACTTACCCGATCAAGGTTTAACAGATCAGCTCTGTAGACCGTGTAGTTCCTGGTCTTTCTCAATCTCGTCAACATGTTACGACAATAACACTCTTCGCTTCATTAAATGTAAAATCATTGGCGGAGTGCTGTTACACTGTTATAGTGTGAATAGTTGTGTGTTGTCCATCTCAAGCTCTTCTTCGGACCTTTTCTATTTCATTAATATTTACTTGAGTGCTATGCGACCATACACTTGATGAATATTCCAAATGAGGTCTTATCAAAGGCTTGTGTGCAAATTACTCAGACTAGAAATCTTAACTATTTGATATATTTTTTTCCAAAACTCAAAACCACCTTACTTCTTTTTCCCAGGACATTCAGACTTTGGAACAGTCTACCGCAACATGTGCAGTCTAGTCCAGACTTAGAGTCATTTATTCTTGGTCTGACTGCACAATGTCACTAAGTCAATGACATCATCTATTGATTTCAACTGGCTTTGTTTTTTTTTATCTTCTTAAAGAGGAAATCCCTATACAATAAGTGCATATTTTCAATAATAGCATAAAGCTTGGTTTTTGTTATGCTCAATCATTATTATGAAGATTGTCAATTTGAACTTACAAATGTATATCGAAAAATTACCCTGTGACTGTGATACAAAATACACCGATTTCACCAATACTAATAGTTTTTGTTCTATCGGCCTTTTCCGTTCAAATTTTCCGCGTTTTGCCGATGATCCCTCCATTGCTTACGGTTTTTCTCGGAGGTGGTCGGAGAGACGCAAATAGCGCGAACAGATACGAAACTAAAACCCATCCCGAATAAAACGTCAATAACACTCTTCGCTTCATTAACATGCTAAGAGAAGTATCAAACCAAAAAGTTAAATTTGCAGATGATGGAACTATCAGGAAGTCAGACACTTGTGCCAAAAGCATTGAATCAAGCCAGCAAAAAGATCTTGACAGAATCACAACATGGACCAGAAAATGGAGAATGAAAATAAATGCAGATAAGACTGAGTATAGCCTTTTTTGCAAAGAAAATACAAATGACATCCCATTAACACTCAAAGACAAGCTGATAAAGAGAGTAAAAGAAACCAAATTGCTAGGCATGGTTCTGGATGAAAAATTAACTTTCGGACCACACATCCAGAAAACAGTCACAAAGGCTTCCAAAGCATTAGGGCTGCGTACAAAAGTGGGGAAAACAGAAAAAGATCTCAGCAGATTCAATGTTGAAACTTTACAAAAACTTGATTGTTCCCCATCTTGAGTATGCAGCTGCTGTGTGGCATTCGAGTGCATACGTTTCACAACTGAATAAAATCCAAAGACAAGGACTATGCATTTGTTTAAATTCACTGGGAACAGCCAGCTGTGAGAGCCTTAAGGTTCAGGCTAACATACTGCCTCTGGAGCTATGCAGAGAAGAAATAATCATTAGAGAAGGTGCCAAAATTTTGACAAAACCTAGCAACTCCCTGATCAAAGAAAAGTTTACCTTTAGTAATGATAAAGAAACAGCCAACCATCGCAAGAGAACTACCCCCATGACATGTATGCTCCAGCTGACCAAAGAGATGGAGAATATAACAGAGATTGACACAAAGTGCCTGGAGACAGAAATTACCTACCTAGAATACATGCAGCCATCAAGAAGTAAACCAACATACTGGAATAATCTTGGATCATCCAAGAACAGATATAAAACCCAAGAAACCGAAGCCAGAGTACAGGTCAATAAAATTATATCCAGCCTACCAGTTAACACAGTTGTGGCTTTCACCGATGGCTCATGTCGAGGTAACCCAGGCCCATGTGGTGCAGGGTCTTGCCTTTTTCTACCCTACGATGAGTGCGTAGAGCTGAAACAACCAGTCAGTAAAATGGCATCCATTCTTGTGGGTGAATTGGTGGCAATTAAGATCACTCTGCAAGCAGTGCTTGATGAAATGAAGAAAAGAGAAATTAGAAATCTTCAGATACTGTCAGATAGCCAAACAGCAATAGGGACCTTGACCTTGGGTTGGGAATGCAAAACACACACTTCATTGCTCTCAGAAACAAAGCTTCTTTGGAACCAGCTAAGAGATAAGGGGGTTACCATTAACCTTGACTGGACACCTGGTCATGCAAACATAGAGGGCAATGAAAGAGCAGACAAGCTTGCAAAGGAGGCAGCCCTAGATGCAGAAAAAATGGACAAAGACGCCTCACAGCCAATCTCTCAGACAGATATAAAGGATGCTGCCAAGAAGACGGTCTTGCTAAAATGGCAGAGAAGATGGGACTTGTCTGAAAAGGGCAGACAGCTACATGAACTGAAACAAAACATAGGCAAGAAAGAGCTAGACTTTACGGAGGGAGGAAATTAGATATTTGTATTTTGCCAGTTCTGTCGTACCCCAAATGACTACTCCACAGCTGCTCTGACCTGAATAGTCATCGAGTACATGCCTACGATGTCAAGTTTATTCCTTTTCAAACAAAACAGTTGTGCATGCTTAATATCCACTAGTAATTGTATCTTCTTGCGATTTATCTTTTATTAAATGTCGGTGTAGAAGTGTTTCAAATAGTTTTCCCGTACTTTTAAATTATGACGTCATTTACATGATGACGTCGCCTGTTTACCTCTAATAGCGTTTCTTTTCAAATCATTTTCATTTTGGCAGACATCGTTATGCATGTTGTGGTGTTGTCTGGAGGGGGGATTTTATTTACATTTTGACTTTGGTGAAAGTGGGATAAGGACGAGGTTGAGTACCCGTAAACCAGGTTTAAGTCCCCCAGTAGCCCCCCTTTTTTTTTTTTTTTATTGTTTTTGGCTGCTGGCAGTTCCAAGGCGGCACTCCTGCTTTCAGCCTACGGTCAATTTTGTTGATTAATATGCTTAATGTTTAATGTGTTTCGTCTTGATATGCGTCCTGTTATGTTTTGTCTTGTGGCTTTACCGTTTCTTGTTAGATGGTGTTTGGTGCGGTGTCATTTCGTGTGTGGCTCTCCCTGTTTGACTATTTTTCCATATTTAAACACTGTACAAACCAGAAGACACTGTTGCAGCTTCAGAATGGCCACTGTAAAGTTAAAGATCATTTATATAGAGTTGGACTGTCTGAGGGTGCTGGCTGTGAGTGTGGGATGGCCGAAACTATTGAACACCTCTTGTTAGACTGCACCCTATATGAAGCCCTTTGAGAAAAAATGATCAGAAACATCATACTTGGAACGGACCTAACAAGAAATCAAATCACAGCCCAAATTCTGTTGAGATCGGATGAGACTGAGACACAGAGAGTCTACAGACCAATCATCAACAAAGAAATTGATGACTTCCTAACTGACACTAAAAGATTCTAAGAAGACGTCATTTCCTACAAAGTTAAACATACCAGTGAGACATTACCTGAGTAATACCTGAGAGAAACGTACATGTGAAGTCATTGCGGCCGTATGGCCTAGAACAACAACAACAAGAATAAAACTGAAACATCGGCGAATAAAATCGGGATCGCCGATTTCAAACAGTTACACATGGATGTTTTGTCATTTTCAACGTTCATTGGATACTTTTCAGCATATAAACAAATGAGTTTTGTATATTGTAGGCATTTTTAAACATGTCGAATGTAGGGAATTCCCCTGCACATATTAACCATGCCTTTTAATCTTACAAATTGCTTCCTGACAGCGCCTGTCTATAATAATCGGTGAACGATCGTCAACAGTATAAAATTGAAGTAGAACCTACATTATATTCTGCTCTGCTGTCTGCACGCATCCTAGCCCGCAGTACACATGGCCGCAGAATTTAGTCCGGATGTTAGACACACCCCAATTTTGTCGAGTATCCGAAAATTATGACCACATAAATAAATATAGACAAAATATTAAAAAAGCCTGAAGGCTGATTGAATAAAGGAAGCGAAACAAGTTGGTCAAATGCCCGGGGATATTATACAGCTAAATGTTGGAGGAAAGAGGTAACTTGCGTTTTGATTATTTGGCAAAGTCTCCCTTTCTGGTTTCTATTTATGTTGTGGAACTAACACTCGGATATGACATATAATCGGATATATAATTTATTGGTCAATTTAATAGTGTAAGAATAGAACAATAAAATAATTTTATGCTTGAAAGTATGTATGTAACCTTGTTTCATATTGCTAAAGTGTAGTTTGCTTTAGTTTATGGATCCAGGGTTCCATATAAACAGAACCAAGTCCCTATGCACACTGATACCCTGTCTGAGCTAGGCCAGTTTAAGAGGGCAGTGGTAAAGTTGCAGTATTAGTCCGTATTCAGTGTTTTTATTCTTTTTCTTTTATCTCACCTCACCCAAATTTTAACCAACTGATTTTCTTCCTTTAAGTCTCGCTATACCCGAAAATATTTATTCTGGGTTTCCTTTTATAAATCTTTCAATTTACGAACAGTTCTGATGTGCACTTTTTCCTGGCTGTAAAACTTGTGAGAGGGGTTGCCAGTATACAGAGATAGATAGATAGATAGAATGATCGGAATGTCATCTGCTTCCATGTATATCTTATTATATCGCGTATACATTAGTGTATGTTTCTTTATACAAAACACCCCGGTCCCGGTCACATGTACATGTACTTCTTGTTACATTGCTCCAGATAATATTTCAGAGGATCTGTACAGTGGGATTTTTAAAAATAATTCAGCAGTACCCACTGAGGTCAGCACTCCTGTCTTTTGTATGCTTTTGATGTGCCAATTAATGGCAGTACTTGTTGATAATGTTATGAAAGTTCCGACGTGATGATCAACGAAGGAAAGGTCATAGTCGCCAATTTATACATTTTTAGCTCACCAGAGCACAAAGTGCTCAGGGTAAGCTTTTGTGATTGCCTGATGTCCGTCGTCCGTCGGCGTGCATCGTCCGTCGTCTGTCGTCCATCGTGCGTCGTCAGTCGTCAACAATTTGAACCTTTAAAAATCTTCTCCTCTGAATCTACAGGGTTCTCAGCTTTTCATCTTTGGCACATAGCATCATCTGTTGGTTCTCTACAAAAGTTATATAAATTATACCCCTGGGGTCAAAATTGGCCCTGCCCCAGGGGTTTTCAGTTTTCAATAGAAACATATAGTGAAAACTTTGAACATCATCTCCTCTAAAACTAGAAGGTCCTCAGCTTTCATATTTGGCACATAGCTTCAACTTCAGGGCTTCTACAAAAGTTATATAAATTATGCCCCTAGGGTAAAAATTGGTCCCACCCCAGGGATTGCCAGTTTTTTTAAGCTGACTACTTAAACAGCCCATAGGATCACTAGTTATGCATAGGAAAAACTTTAAAAGTATTCTTGTCAGAAACTACATGTCCCAGAGCTTAGATATTTGGTATATGGATTTACTTAGCATAACTTTATGGGTTTTATAAGTATCATAGTTCTTGGGTTAAAATTGGCTCTGCCCTGTGTGTACAGTCTTCTTCACGTCAGAAACGACAGCCTAAAGGTTTCTCCTTAATATATCAGCCTGCAGAGCTCAGACCAGTCAGTGTGAGTTCTTATATAATCACCCTTAGCCTGATCAGTAGAGTAGAAATTGTGTTTAGACAAATAACACACTCTCATTTAAGATTGAGAAAACTGTGGATAGTTCTTAATATGCAGAACACTCTTAAAGCTTTTTTTCATACCTATGCCCTGCATTAAGCTACCAGATATCAATATAGAGCATATCTGTTGTGAATTTCAGCTTAACTCTTTGCATGCTGGGTAATTTTGTCATCTGCTAAATGGTTGTCTGCAGCATATTCATAAGTTATCCGTACTACACAATTTCTTTCTAAGTTTTTCAGAATTTCAGTCTCATTGACAAACAATTTGGATATCAGATCAGGCCCCACATTATATTGGCCCTGATCTGGATCCAAACTGTTTGCAGAGGTCATTAGTGGTGGGAGAATCCCACTACACACTTTCTTTCTAAGTTTTTCAGAAGTTCAGTCTCATTTACAAACAATTTGGATATCAGATCAGGCCCCACATTATGTGGGCCCTGATCTGGATCCAAACTGTTTGCATAGGTCATTAGTGGTGGGAGAATCTGCCTCTAGCATCCAAAGAATTAATACAAGTTCCAGTGGTCTATGCTCTATCCATTCTTTCACTACATTCTTTCAGCATCATGTTCAGGTCCTCTACAAAAGTTATATAAATTGTGTCCCTGGGGTCAAAATTGGCACCGCCCCTGGGGTGTTAAGTTTTCAATAGAAACATGTACTGGGGTATGAAGCACTAAAACACTGAAATTCCTAATGCGTATTTATTCTGTATTACACCAGAGAAGTTCCAGAGATTCTTTATACGATTAACTGAAAATAAACAAAAACAATTCTCAGTTCTAGAAAATATCAAGTACACATGCACATTATATACATGTGTTCCGAGAAAACTCGTAAAGTACTGAATCGGTACTTGTAAACACATAATTAGTAGCCTTCCTATGCATTGTAAAAAGTGTATTTCTCATACAGTCCAAGGGAAGCAACTACTACAACACCAAAGTTATGTGCAACTCTTGGTTATGCCGCTTGAATAAACTTAACCAAACCTGTGTCTGCTTAAATCCCTTCAAGCTGCCAATGACAACACATATCAAAATGCATAAACAGAGAATACCAGAGATGCTTAGATATCGTAATCACAATGTAGAAATACAAATCAAGTAAACAGACTAGATGCAGAATCCACACATGTATTTAACTCCATACTAGGCAGTGGCTTAGACTAGAGGTACACTATTCACCCATGTAATAAATTCATACTACGATCTAGACTTGAGACTAGACATCAATTACAATATCAAATCAAATGTAATATCAATTAAACAACTGCCATTTATCTTAAGCCTTTTATGACACTGTAAATATTGAGATCTTAGTTCGCCCCCAACAACGAGTTACCTCATGCAAGGGAAGTAACTCGAGATTCGACGAGCCAAGAAAATACCGTTATTGCTTATTTGAACGACGGATAAGCTAGTTAAATGTCTTTCAGCACTTGCAATATAATTACAAGGAATACATATACCATTTATTTACCTCAAGACCATCAGCTTCACGATGAAATTTACTAATGGTTATTTTACACCCACGTGAGTCTACACGTGAGCTTCGTGAACGACACACAAATTCAACTTTTTAACATTCTAGTAAGCTTGTCAGCGCTTTGACAGTACGCTGTCATATAAACCAATGTACACTGTATTGAATACTGACCGAATTTGAGTGTGCTTCCTAACTTCCAGTACAGATATTTCACGTTTCTTCATATAAATTCACATTGTTGACATTCGCCACATGTATTTCAACCGGAAACAAGTATTCGCTGGTGCGCGATCCAATCAAATTGCTTGGAATTTTATAGCGGTAAGTTAAATGTATATGCGTCCTCTATGCCTTATGAACTAGAGACATTCGTACCTAGTAATTTTGGCGCTTACAAAACATATGTGAAAACTTTGAAAATCTTCTCCTCTGATTGTCTGGTGAGCGATGTCAGGGCCATTCTGGCCCTCTTGTTAAGCATAAATGTGTCGATGCTCCAAAGGGGCCTTGCACTTAAAGGGATGAAGAAAAAGAAGAAATGCAGATCATACAAATTAGCACACAGTAAAAGTCAAACAAGGCCAAACATAGTGTTTTACACTCTGTTTGTCACATTGTTTTAACTGAACAGAACCATTTTGTAATCTATGGTTTACTGTTATCAAATGTCATGTTTTAGACCAAGAGACTGTTCTGGATATACATTGGTTGCAAACCTACAACCCATATTTGGCGTTTACCGTATCAGAATTTAATTATGATTTTTAATCAATGATCGCTTGCAAAGATTTGCTGATGATCGAGTAAAATGTTTTGGTTGGATACCCAACACTACTATACACATAGTTGCAAGTATAAATTGTACTGGATTGAAACCATCCTATCAGGGCACACAAAGCACCATGCATTTGTAGAAGGAGCCACTTCTGACCTAGCACAAGTCTACAATGGAGTCCCCCAAGGAAGCATCCTTGGTTCCATCTTGTTCCTGATCAATATCAATGACCTCCCACATCAGGTGCAGTCGCAGACTCTCTTGTTTGCCGATGACTGTGAGGTATTGATATATCGGGAGATCATTTCAGTTCAGAACTGCCAATTGCAACAGAGTAATGTCAAAGCTTTGGAAATGTGGGAAGGATTCAAGGAAAGTGGGGTATGAGCTTCCACTTGGGTAGAGAAATGTAGCATCCTCCTCATACACAGGAAAAGATCACCAACCCTGTATAACTATAATTTGAAGGGCTACAGCTTAATAATTTTTTTTAATGCTTATCCTCTGAGACCACACCGAGGTATCTAAGATTGGATCTGAGCCAGAACTGACCAAAACTTGAGTACTGTTCCTGCGTTTGGACCCATACACCAGATACCTTGTGAATAAGCTTTAGATTTATCATTTAGTATAATTGTTTACAAATTGCAAATATGCTGCTTACATATATCTACAACCCATAAGACATGAAACAGTTGCTTTGTTAAATGTCACACTTAGAGACTTAGTTGTTCTTGGCCTTCTTCAGCGACAGTATCTTTTTAAAATAACCGGTAATGAACTAAGAAGTTAAGCTATAAAAGTTATTATTGCCCTTTAACCTTTTACTGTAATGTTTTACAGGTTTGCAACATCAAGAGAAACACTCACATGGATCCAAGATTCGTTTTTCACCAGGCAAGTTTAGATTTTCATTTTCCTCCATGAATATTCATGTAAGATTTAATGACATCATGAATATTAATTAGATACATTTGTTTTAATAGCAAATGGGCACAGGAATTTTTGGCACTGGCAGAAACAGTTACTGTAGAATCATATCTAATCTATATTATATCATAAGCAAACAGAGCAGACCCTGATCAGACAGCTCCTATAGGAGCCGTCTGATCTGGGTCTGATCTGTTTTCTAAAGCGTAGAAAGGCGTAGTTATGGAGGAAAGGGTTAAAGAAATGTTTTGATTCATTTCTGGTTCTTGTAGGAGCCATCTGATTAGGGTCTGCTCTGATTGCTTATATGAAATGATTATATATATGATTCTACAGTTTCTGTCATAGTAAATGTGTTTTTGTACAATTTTGCAAACAGAGTAGTCCCAGATCAGATGACACCTATAGGAGCCGTCTGTTTAGGGTCTGATCTGTTTGCAAATGGAATATGATAGATCTGTTTACTTTCTAAAAATAGCTACAAGTTTCAAAAAAAAAAAAAAAAAAAAAAAAAAAATTCATTATAACTATTTTGTTCATGAATATTCAGTAGGTATTGAAATTTGGAATAAACATAGAACAAGGAAAGGGTTAATACTAATAGCCATAATATTTTTCTTACAAATCAATCATTGGGTTAATCTCTTATTTCTCCTCCGAACCCTCCCTTCTTAGTACTATTAGAATCATGAAGGCAATTTTAATGAGTATCAACAGGATTTGGTTCGGCAGAGAACTATCGAAACCTTGGTTTCAAGCTTTGAGAAACTAATGAAAAAATCTCGAATAGCTTGGATCCTGGTAGGACAAGATATTTATTCAACATCTCATCTCTATATGTTGTTTGCAAATGATAACACATTTAATCATTTAAAAATTATATGAACGTTAATCATCTGAATTTTTACAATGGCATATGAAGACCTGAATTTAATTACCATCAAAGAAACTTCAAGATCATACCTATATTTTATTCTGTAGGAAAACAGAGCAGACACTGATCAGACAGATCTGTCTGATTTGGGTCTACTCTGTTAGCAAAGGCATTTAACCCTTTCCTTGTTCAATATTCAAGGAAGAAATAATGACATGAATATTTATTAACCAAATTTTTATAATGTAAAACTTTCAAGGGAATTTTAATCTTTGACAAAAACTGTAGAATCAGACCTATATGGCTCTATAAGCAAACAGAGCAGACCCTGATCAGACGACTCCTACAGAAGTCCATCCTACAGGAGCCATCTGATCTGGGTCTACTCTGTTGCAAATGTGTAAGAAGGCTTTTATATGAAGGAAGGGGTTAAGGTGTTAGGATTGAACATGCCTATCATCTTCTGGACATAGTAGAATATCCCAAAGTTAGCCAATTAACAATTTATCTAATGAATTTTTATGTTAGAAATGATGAAAGTATGAATTTTAATTAGCTGGTATTTTATAATGGCATATATGGCACAATATGTTTGAAAGACAAATTTAATAAATCATTGACAATATAGTATAAACATTTGTGTATGTATTTTAAAATTCCACGTAGATGTTTCAGAGATAATAAATTACTCCTTAACCCTTTCCTCCATAAATACGCCTTTCTACGCCTCTGTAAAAATCAATTTATGAAACCATTGTGATAAATAGAGCATTTGGTTTCAAAACTACACAATTCTAAACTTTTCCTTTCCTCTAGTAAATGCTCCTTTTCGGTAGATTTAGTCAAAGAGGTTGGGTCTAAAAACAGCATATCAAGGAATGGGTTAAGCAAAATAGAAAGAGTCTGACATTAGTTTTGTGTATTTTATCATTTCAGCTTGCTGAGTGGAAGAATATCCTCACTTAAGGATGAAAAAGGCTCAGTAAGTATGCTGTTTGAAAAGATTAGAACAAAATCAATACAGCTGAGCAATTATATGGAAAGATGCAATGATGCACTGGAGTGTTGTGTTAGGTGCTTTTGGTAATGGGTACATGCTTATATAAACTGGTACTGTAACAAACTGCTTCAGTTTGCATTTGGAGATTTAGCTTGCATGGAAGACGGTACATGACTAAATGGCTTACTGCTGATTATTATTGTCTTTACTACACTTTGTTTTATTCTAGCTATTATAAACAACAGTTTTTACACTACATGGAGACCTGCCTACAATGGCCACTCAAAACAAGTCTCAAAAACATCTTGTGGAACCTTTGCAAACAGAGTAGGCCGAAATCATACAGCTCCTATAGGAGCTGTCTGATCAGGGTCTGCTCTGTTTGTTTATGCAATAATATATGCATATAATGCGAGGGCTTGGTGCAAAACTATTCTAACTCCTTCACAAAGTGAAGGAGTTAGAATAGTTTTGCACCAAGCCCTCGAATTTGTTTATTTGATTCTTTGCTAATGTGTAAATACAGTTGAACTTCGATATCTCGAACTTCAAGGGACTTTATAAATTAGTTCGAGATAACTGAAGTTCGAGTTATCCGATGTGTAATCTGGACAATTTCTCAAGTTCATAGCTTAATGCAGGTCTACAGTAATGCTGAAAGCTCCTGCAGGAGCTTTCAGCATTACTGTAGACCTGCATTAAGCTGTGAAATGTGTTTCTAGATATGGGTAGTGATACATTTTAGAGCAATTCTGTAGTGTAAGATTTTGGAAGGACCAAACTTTTTGTTCGAGTTATCCCGAAGTTCGAGTTATCCGAGTTCGAAAAATCAAAGTTCAACTGTATAAAAAAAATCACTCCATGAATATTAATGCAGCAATAAATTCCATTGTGAATATTCATGGGGGGGTGGGGGGACGGTTAAGACAGGTGGAAGCTATATAGGTGGTAGCTGAATGCTAAGTACTGTAGATAGCAGTTTGTAAATTTTTCTATATTTTCTTTCCAGATATTTATCGACAGGGACCCAGCCTTATTTACAGTGATACTGAACTATTTAAGAACAAAGGAAGTAGATCTGAGGTAAAGAACTCTCCCTTTGAAATAATTTGGGGTGTATTGTTTTGCAACTTGGTCTGTCCATCTGCTAGTATGACAATAAGTTAACCCTTCACTTGCTGAATTTTAAAATATATTTCTCCTACTTTACCCATGCCCTGTTGTATAATTACATATATCTTCACTGTGTACAAGTATTTCGCTGTGCAATCACTGATGTGGAGTGCATTGGTTGCACAATCAACTTGTAAATAGCGCAGACCCTGATGAGACAGCTCCTGCAGGAGCTGTCTCATCTGGGTCTTCACTATTTACAGGTACGTATATTGACTTGAATAGCAAGCGAAGGGTTAATATTCATGATGTTATTATGATTCCCCCAGTATACTGAGGAGACATTGTTTTTGTGCATGGCGTCCGTCTGTCTGTCCGAATTTACTTTGTCTATAGGTGTGGTTTCTCCAAAACCTTTTGGTTGGATTTTCATGAACCTTCATAGGATGGAACAGCACCATGCCTAGTTCCGGTTTGATGATTTTCTGCAGATTTATGGGACTTGAATTTTTTACCTTGAAATTTTTTTCCACATGTTGGGGGTGGGGGAGATATCAGTTTTTGTATCAAAAAGAATTCTAGTTATTTGATAATTGTTACTTGAATATTCATAGGGTAAAAGGTTACCGTATACTTTGGGAGTAATTGGCGTCGTGATATTTTTGCCACTTTGCTTCATAATGCCCGTGTTTTATTTTGGTCAGTTTATTTTTTGCCATTCCGGGATTAAAGGGGAAAAAAATAAACACATACATGAATCGAAAGTTTCTAAGATTATTCTACCTTTGGTTAATTTCAAGTAATCAAGTTGTTATTGTTAAAACGGAAATACTAGAAGTAAAAAATGCTGTTTCCGGTCATGTCTAATTCAAGGGATAAAACGGTGAGTATAAGGTATATCAGCTTAACGTAAAGAAATTGGTTCTGACGTGTGTGTGTAAATGATTCAATTACACAATACAAGAAAGTAGTGATTAAACGCTCAAGCAATACCGCTGTAATTGCTGTGTATCTGCCATGAATTAATTACGGTAGTGTGGCATAGATGTTAATCTGTGTGTGTACAATGGATCAGTTACATATCGGCGAGAAAGTGTTATTTGTTTGTCACGGATATGTTTTGATGTGTAAAATTTTCGCCCTTTCGTACATGGTGGTGAAATAGGCCAATTATTAACCTTGGCCAATTATCCCATAGTACGGTAAACATTGACTATAACTTGAAATATTATTCATACTTGGCATGTATACTGATCTCATGAAGCTGCAACATGCATCTCATGAAGCTGCATCATGCATACAGAGTAGACCCAGATCAGACAGCTCCTTTATTGATACATTGATAAATGAGCTACTTTAGGAGAAAAGGGATCTTATTACATTGCAAACAGTATAAACACAGATAGGCTGTCATTTATTATATCAGGAATCTGGCCAATCTTCAAATTGTATGGAAAGAAACAAATTGCTACACATTCATATAAAGAATGAGCTACTAGTAGCCTACTACACATTCATATGGAAAGGTAGATAACAGATTGCTACATATTCATATAGAGAACAAATAACTACACATTCATGTGAGATCCCAAGGTGTGAACTCTCCCCAGATGCTGCATTATCGACACAACAACTGGTCTGGGTCTACACATTGTATGCAGTACTATAAGATTTATTCCAAGAAAGCAGTTCTTATTTCTTTCATCTGCAACACACTGTTAATTACTTAGACAAGCAGTGTGGATCCAGAAGAAAATGGCTTAGCCTGCTTTCAACTTAACCCTTTCCTCCATAGGCTATTTTTAGACCCAACCTCTTTGAGTAGATCTTCCGAAAAGGAGTATTTACTAGAGAAAAGGAAAAGATTAGAATTGTGTAGTTTTGAAACCATTGTGATAAATAGACCATTAGGAGCAAATGCTCTTTGTCATAATGGTTTCACAAAGGGACTTTTACAGAGGTGTAGAAAGGCGTATTTATGGAGGAAAGGTTTAAGAAACTTTTGTCTGCAAAAAGTGTCATCTATTACTTGTTATAAATTAGTTTTTCTTCCATTTTTTTCAATACACAGTGTCAGAGTGCCAAACAGTTTGGATCCATATGAGATGCAAAGGACATCACAAATTGGTCATTATTGTTGAAATGGTTAAAAACACCTGTATTTTTGCTTTTGCAGCAATGTAGACATTGGTGCACTGAAACATGAAGCGGAGTTCTATGGAATGAAACCATTAAGTAAGTGAGAGAATCAGATTTTATCAGTACATCAGTGATAGAATATTGATGGATTTATTGCAAACATTTGTTGTATACTCCACAAATTAAGTTAACCATTTCAATGCAGAAGTTTCAGAGTAAAACAGTCCATCACTGTTTAACGATGGAGTTCATTTATTATGAAAGGGTATAATTTGTGAGTGGATTTTGAAAGTTAGAAGTGTGTACCCTGATCAGAGGGCTTCTCTAATGTCCTCTGATCTGGGTCTACATTGTTTGCAAATAATGGCCAGCTCATATGTTGAATTATACTTATAACAACATTAAATTAAGAAATGGTAAATATTGTCATATTTAAATGTTAGTGACGGGATAAATTGAATGATATGTTAGTGTCCTAGATAGGAAATTTTCACCGTCTTGGAGAGAAAACAGTTGACCGTCAGCAAGCCTTGCCTCAATGTTTTCTCCCCTCGTCAGATAAAGGTGACCTATCTATTGCACTAAGATATTCTCTATTTATCTCCTGAAGTTGTCAGGGGGTTGAGTCATTAAAGTTTTTCATTTTTTTCTCCTCTCAATAGACCACCCATTTACCAAACTTTTTTGTCCTGTCCACCTCTAAATAATTAAAATTATTTGATTTAGGGTCGTGATATTTTGTATGGTGGTTGATCATTATGTGAAATTGGGTTATGATATGTACTATCCCTAGACATAGACTGTAATTGAGCTCCACAGTTATGCATTAATTACACACTTTAACCACCTAAATGAAAACCAATCAAACTTTAGGCTTGGCAAACAGTGTAGAACCTGCTCAGGCATTGGTTATAATGCGGCTTTTAGCTTCTCCACTGTTTTTCACACAAGTCGGCAAAACCGAATAGACTAATTCTTGGCAAATAGTGTCTAACCTGATCTGATGTCAGAGCAACAGATAAATGTATGTACCCCCGTACTCAGATAATAAAAATGTCATTTCTCCACCAAACCCTAAGTTGTGACCACTCTTTAGAATCGCCTCAAAGAGATATTTCTAAAGAGTGGTCACAACATAAGGCTTAGTGGTCAAAAAAAGGAGTTATTCTTGTAAATGTTTTAATTTTCGCATTTTTTTTCTGGAACTCTGTGATGTACAGTTTTTGCAAAGCCTAAGATTGGTTTTCAGAATGCAGGGAGCAATTCTAGTTTATTATATTTTGCTAGTTCGTCGGCTTTCCCTATGTGAGGAGTTGGAGCAGGCGTCCTGTGGAGATGTGCTGTTCCATGGCTGTCTTGGCTCACCATGTAAGTTTGATGATATCATTATGTACTCTTAGCTAGTGTATAGAGTCAAAAAACTTGAGTCACCAATTGTTGGCCCTTCTCTTGGTATGAAAAATATTGTTAACTAAAATTTTTATCTGATTCATTTTTGAAAAAAATATGGTTAGTTTAACGCTTTCTTACATTGATATGCCTTTCTATGCCTCTGTAATAACCACTTCTTGAAACCATTGTGATAAATAGAGCATTTGCTACTATAGGAGCAAATGCTCTATTTATCACAATGGTTTCAAACTGCAAAATTCTAAACTTTTACTTTTCTTTAGTAAATGCTCCTTTTGGGTAGAGACATTCAAAGAGGTTGGGTCTAAAAATAGCCTATAAGGGAATGGGTTAACCCTTTCCCTGTTCAATATTCATGTAAACATAATTACATCATGATTATTAATTTCATTGGCTGAATTGTTACATTTTAAACTTCTCAACAGAATGCTTTGACACAAACTAGAAACAGACCTATATCATGTCAAAAGCAAACAGAGCAGACCCTGATCAGATGGCTCCTATAGGAGCCTTCTGATCTGGGTCAACACTGTTTGCAAATATATGAAAATGCATTTATATGAAGGAAAGGGTTAAGTCCCAGTCTCTCAAGAATTGCGATTGTGTATGAATATCTCTGCAGAAAGTAATTGTTGTAGTCACTGTCTGACAGGTCTTTATATGGTATGACTGTCGTATGACTTGTACATGGTTTTTCTGCAATTGCCGATGATCTCTGAAGATTACCATTGACTTGTCATGCAATTATAAAGACTTTCAGCGTCGTGTCATATGACCAGGCCTTAGCTTGATTTGAAAATTATTGGCAAAGTGTCAAACAGTCAATGGCAGCTCATCTGGGTCCAGGCAGTTTGCACTATTTGCAAATGGTAGTGCACACATGTTCCACATTCAAAAGGTTTAGTGAGCTGTGTAAGATTCATTTGCCATATTAACCCTTCTATTTTTAACCCTTTCCCTCATATAAACGTATTTTCATGCCTCTGCAAACAGATTAGACCCAGTTCAGAGTGCTCCTATAGGAGCCATCTGATCTATAGGAGCCATTCGATCTGGGTCTACTCTGTTTGCAGATGCACGAAGAGGTGTTATGTGAAGGGAAAGGGTTAATCAGGGAGCTATATTGTGGACCTTGTATTTTGTTTATTGTGAAGCCTAGTTATAGGTCATGGCTGTTTGATCTGGTTCTACTCAGTTTGCAAAAGCGTGAAAAAGGGTTTCTATCAAGTCAAGGGTTAATAATTTGTGCAAATAGTGTTAAGTGTGTTAGTACAACTGTCAATCCATTATATCTGTCAGTCTATGCATCAGTCTTGAAAACATCTCAGGGGAGATGGGGTGGGGAGACATATGTTGTTGTCTAAAAACAATCTTCTTAATTGTTTTTTATTTTTCTGCATAAAAGGTCCACCTGTACCAGACTTTGTCAGGAGCCGCTCTCAGTCAACTGTGAGCCTAGAGGTTCCTGGTACAGCACAGAGGATTAGCCAGCCGCACAGGTGAGATATATTGGTGGACCACTGAACAAATGTAGATGGTAGCCTCAATGAAATCTCCTTAGTGACCACTTATAGTGTTAATCACTTCATTAAATTTTGAACATGGAAAAGTCGACTGTCGTTATGTCAAGTTCATAGGGACTCTTTAAAAACTTTGATTAATTGAAAGTTCAACCTCGAAAAAAAGCACATGCCATTTTCTAAAAACCCAATTTCTTTCATTCATTATGTTCACCTTCTTATAAACAAGCTGCCATATTATAGTCATAATTGTGCTTGTATAATTAACTGTCTTCACATTACCAATTTGCGCTCTTACAGTACATGTAAGAGAACAGCCATATTTGAGAAACCAGACGTATCAAAATCATCTTCAAGTTTCACTGTGAGCTGTTTCGATATGTATTTGGGGCACACGTATTACTCAAGCGACAAATTTAATTAAATGTATATTGGTAATTGAATGAGGAACAAGCCTTAATTTTTCGTACTTTCGTACTACAGTAGTCATGATTGACACTATGACCTATGGAAAGTAATGGATAATTTATACATTAATTAACATTCACTTATTTTGGCATGTTGTTTGTTTAACCCATTCCTCCATAGGCTATTGTTAGATCCAACCACTTTGAGTAAATCTACCGAAAAGGAGCATTAACTAGAGAAAAGGAAAATTTCAGAATTTTGTAGTTTGAAACCATTGAAACCATTGTGATAAATAGAACATTTGCTCCTATGGGAGCAAATGCTCTGTTTATCACAATGGTTTCAACAGGTGACTTTTACAGAGGCGCAGAAGGCGTATTTATGGAGGAAAGGGTTAAACATTTGAATAATTATCTTACACTAGTGATTGTTCACTGAAAAGTTACCTGTGTCACAATCACCGGGCATCCAAGCTGTTATTGACAACAGTTTCTTATCTGCTGAGATAGAACCATCACCATCATTTCAGGCATTCATGTGTGGACCCCAGTCCTTCTCGCCTACATCACTCTCCCAGTCATTCACGCCAATCTTCAGCTGATTTGAATCCAAACTGCGCTGTGCGCCAGGGGTTATCTGCAAATGTTTCAAGGACTCCATCTATACAGAGTATGTCACATCTTTCATCGCTGGCAGATGTAAGAAGTATCTCACGACCAGTGCCATACGAGTCCCTGAGTAGTCGGCTGGCTAATACGCAACAGTTTACAGGTAAGTTGACAAGCTACCAGAGGTCCAGGCAAGGTAACGTGTAAATTAACCCTTTCCTTCATAGGCTATTTTTAGACCCAACCTCTTTCAATGAATCTACCCAAAAGAAGCATTTACTACAGAAAAGTAAAATTTTAGAATTTTGCAGTTTGAAACCATTGTGATAAATAGAGCATTTGCTCTTATAGGAGCAAATGCTCTATTTATCACAATGGTTTCAAGAAGTGGTTATTACAGAGGCGTAGAAAGGGGTATTTATGGAGGAAAGGGTTAAACATATTCAAGAATAACTCCTTTATTTCTCCACCAAATCCTATGTTGTGACCACTCTTTAGAGTTGGTGCGAAGAGATGATTCTAAAGAGTGGTCATAACATAGGGTTTGGTGGAGAATACATTATTTTAGTATTTGAGTACGCACCTGTATTTGTACACCATTTATTACCCCATTATGAGGGCAGGAACATCTGGGTCACACCAGGAGATACAGTATCTTCAAGGGTTTGCAAATAGTGTAGACCAAGACCTGTCAGTTCATATCTGCCCTGTTTGACAAGTTGGGTAGGTAGTGAAGTCCCACAGAGTCTCAGAGGGTGTGGACACTTTACTGTTTGTGATATAAAATGTTTGTATATTTTATTAACCAATATTCCATGTATATTTTATTGACCAATATTCCATGTATATTTTATTAACCAATATTCCATGTGTATTTTATTGACCAATATTCCATGATCAGTATATCCCAATCAATGCTTAAGTTTTATTTTTCTAAATGGAACATGTGTTTGATCAATAGCTTCAAAACCAATGGAAGGAACATGTATGGTGCAAATTTAAGAACCATATTTTAGATTTACTGAAAGACATTAGCCTGAAACAGGTCTGAGTAAAAGGCATCTAAGTTTGATTCTAGACTTCAGAAAGGTATTTTATAACACTCAGAGCAATAAATATAATTATAGGTGCATATTCAAATATTAAAATCGTCCTTTCTCCAAGAAACCCTATTTTTTTTACAACTCTTCGAGACAATTTGCAGAGTGGTCACAACATAGGGTTTCATGGAGAACTAAAGGAGCTATTCTTGAAAATACAGCCAAGTCCCGTTTATCCGAAGTCTAGGGTACCAGCATTTCATTTTGGATAATGTATGTTTGAATAAGCAAATTAATCTTGAAGCCTTACTAAGGTTTCATGTTGAGAGAAGAGATGTCCTGATAGCCCCACCCACAAATGCTTTTAGGAATTTATTTTAATTTACTTATCTTATCTGAGACTGATGAGAGCCAGGAAGTAAATTGTACTTGGTTTTGTTGGCTTATAATCATGAATGGGAACCAGAAGAAGTGTTTGTACATTTCAGGTTGTAGGATGGACCCCCTTAGGGTGACAATGCTCCGAGGCCACCACAACTGGATCTGTGCAGCATATCCCCATTTTGTTTGTTGTTATAGGTTAGTATGGCTTTGCTCACTGAAATTGTTTATATTGAATGATTATTGTGTCTTTAGAAGAAAGGCTCTTGGACATTGCAAATGGTATAGACCTATTGCAAATTGTATAGTTGGGATTCTGATCAGGGGCTTTTAAGATTGTATCTTGTCAGATTCAGAAGTGATATGTCCATTTCTGCTTCAGACAGTAAGATTTTGATAATATCATTGCAACAGGTAAATGTGTGTACTCAAATACTAAAAGTGTCCTTTCTCCGCCAAACCCCATTTTGTGACTACTCTTTAAAACCGTCTCTTCCAGACGATTCTGAAGAGTTGTCATCACATAGGGTATGGTGGAGAAATGAAGAAGTTATTCTTGAAAATATTTTAATTTACACATCTAATCTGGACCTCTGAATGTGATTCTTTTTCAATATAGGTGCTGATCAGAAATTTCAGTTTTCTTATTTTGATTTTCTTTTTCCTACTGATATATTTCAAGTTATTGTAGTATTTCATATGAGTGTAATTTTGTTAACCCTTTCCTCCATAAATACGCCTTTCTACGCCTCTGTAAAAAATACTTTTTGAAACCATTGTGATGAATAAAGCATTTGCTTTTAAGGAGCAAATGCTCTATTTATCACAATGGTTTCAGAACTACAAAATTCTAAAAAAAAATCCCTTTTTGGTAGATTTATTCAAAGAGGTTGGATCTAAAAATAACCTATGAGGTAATGGGTTAAGCAGCTCTTTTGTCAAAGATCAAGTTACTGTATCCCTTTACTCCATAAATACACCTTTATGCACCTTTGCAAAATAAAAAAAACCCCAGGTCAGATGGCTCCCCTAGGAGTTGCCTGATCAGGGTCTGCTCTGTTTGCTTTTGAACATTAATATTGATATAATTCTACAAACTTTCCTGTGTTCATATGCCATAATAAAAAATAATCTAATTATGTATAATTCATGATGTCATTATTTCTGACACAAATATTCATGGAGTAAAGGGTTACATGTAGCTAAGTGCAAAAGCATTGTGCGTATGTTCTCGATTTTTCCAAAGCAAATGCAAATTGTCATGCTTTCATTTTTCAAAGTCAACTGCTTTCGTATCTCTTTCTTTAGCAGACTTTGTCCATCTGTCTGTCATACTTTTTGCATGACATTTTTTGCCGCACTTCTGCAAGCCAGTCACACTTGTTTCTTCGAGCACTCCTGTTGCTTTTTTTTTTCATTTTTATTTACAACGCTTTCAGCGTGTCAAACAGTTTGGATCCTTTACTTCTAAATTAAATCCAAATTGTTTACACGGTTATCATCAATTTGATTCATAGAATGTACAGTAAAACCTCTCTATAATGACCACTAAATTTTGTTAATTAGTTGGTATTTAGAGCAGGTGGCTGCTTAAAGCAAGGTGAAAGTAAAACAGAACGCTCCCACAGGAGTGTTCTGTTTTACTTTCACCTTGCTTCAAGCATCCTCCAGTCTTTAACACAGAATACTTGATGTAATTTAGTGGCCGTTATTGAGAGGTTTTACTGTATTTGCAATAGCTTGCACTTAGCCCTCCAAATGGAACTGGGTCAAGCATTTTGTAATTGTCAGCAGGTAGTGTTAAGTTTCAATTTATGTTCCAAACCCAATTTAAAAGGGCTTTATGTTCACATAATATCTGTAGCAATCTTTTGATTTAATGCAGCCAGAATATAGTCTTAAGCTCATTCACAAGTGTCTTTTATCAAAATATTAAGTTAGATTTTTGTGTCTGCTGTTTAGCAGGATTGCATATCATAGGAATCTCTTCTCAATTGTCTCTCCATTGTCTGTCCACTGACTGTCATGCTTTTGCTGACAGGGGACACACGTTTCTTTTGAACTCTCTTGTTAAACCTTCACCTCATAGAATAGGATACACCCAGATCAGACATCTCCTGTGAGAGCCATCTGACCAGGTCTACTCTGTTTGCAAAGGGGTGAAAAAGGATTTATATGGGGAAATGGATTAAAGCATAGAAGCCCACATTATTTCCAGATAATTGCTTAAGTTATATATATTTGTGGATTTTACTAGGATGAAAGACTCAACAGGCTGGCATTTGATCTGGACAAGCACCTATCTCGAAATCCCTGTAGAGAGAATCGCCATCAATGCTAAAGTGATGTCAGCTACCCAGGATAACAGTAACAAGATGGTGGCAGCCTCTGCTGGCAGTCTTGTTAGGCTTTGGTCCATCACAGACGACGGGGAAAGCCGTGAAATAGGTATATCTAAAATAGAATCTACTTCTCTGAAGTGACCGCTCAACAAATGTGTAATTCAGAGATTTAAAGATATGTGGTAGCTTAATGCAGTATGAAAGTTATACAGAAATATTATATAGGAGATTTCTGCATTGAATGGAGCAGATCAGAGTTTACAGCAGGATAAGGGTTTACATAATTGAAAGAATTACACAATCTAAACTTAGGGTATTGAAACCCTTTCCCTGTAGATTATTTATGTAAGAAATAATGCATTATGAATATTTATAAGTTGAAATTTGAAAATGGCATATGTACATAAAGAAATTAAATTAGTAGAATCTGTTATATCTATTATGATTTCATATTGGAGCTGTCTGATCTTTTTCCACTGTTTGCAAAGACATGAGAAAGCATCTATAAGTGGGAAAGGGGTAAAAAAGTGCTGCAGAACTTAACCTTTTCAATGTTGAATTATCAGAGTGGAATAACCCATTCCGTCTTATTGACGACTTTTGATGACTCTGTAAAAGTCACTCTGTGAAACCGTTGTGATAAATAGAGCATTTGCTCCTATAGGAGCAAATGCTCTATTTATCACAATGGTTTCAAACTACAAAATTCTAAAAAAAATCCTTTTCTCTAGTTAATGCTCCTTTTCAGTAGATTTTTTCAAAGAGGTTGTATCTAAAAATAGCCTATGAGGTAATGGGTTAACGATAGAGTCCTTTTAGTGTCGAAAGTCTTACATGTTTTAGTAGATTCTGCCTGACAAACAGTGCAGACCCTGAGCACACCTGGTCTATACTATTTTCAAATCTTGTATTCAAAGGGTTAAAAGTGAAACGGTACCATTTATGCAATTTTCCAGGTGTGTTCAACTTGAATGTGTCAGTGGACTCGCTGTTCTTTATTGGCAGTCAGCTCGTGGCTCTCAGTCAACTGGGCAAGGTGGGAGTGTGGCACTCCATGACCCATAACTGGCAGGTAAGTAGCCCAGGAACAAGCTAGTTATAGAAATTGTCTTTGTGAAGTCTTCTTTCAATTTAGTAAAATATTTTAAGTTCTATGTAGAATCCGTATAAATAGAATTGAATTAGGTTTCCATCCCCAACTAACAGATTTCTTTCACACAAATGCATTTTCATTGCATTTGCAAACATAGTAGATCCTGCAGGAGCCTTCTGATCAGGGTCTGCTCTGTTTGCTCATGGAATTTCACAGATCTATTTCTTTAGTTTCTAACATGGGTACAATGTTCCATCTTCCAAATTTCATTATAACTATTTTGCCAATGAATATTCAGTAGGTACTGGTACAGTAGGGAAAGAGTTAAAGTTGCCTGTTTAGCCCTGGTTAGGTAATTTTAATACATTGTTGTTTTATCAGAATAGCTCTTAAGGTTAAACTCATGTACATAAAGTCATTTTGAAACTATCAGACTAATTATCATATGTACTTAAATGATATGACCAGTTGTTGTATGTTAGCAGTACAGGCTCATCATGGCCCTCTTGTTTACCATGCTATTGGCAGAATAGGGCCACAATTGGTGGTCTCGGTACATACTTTTGCGCATCTGTAACAAGAGAGCAACAATCATTTTATTTTATTTTTTTCAGCCCTTAGTGTGTGGGAACTGTGTATATCAGACCTTTGCAAACAGTGTAGACCCAGGTCAAAGGGATCCTGAGGGAGCCCTTTGATCAGGGTCTACAATATTGTTATATATAAATAATTTTTGTCAGTGATATGTATTTTGATACAACATTTTGCTTAACTCTTTCCCTGTTCTGCATTTAGGCCAAATTTCAATACCTACTGAATATTCATTAACAAAATAGTTATAAAGAAATATGGAAAGTGAAACATTATAGACATTTTAGAAAGCAAAGAAACAGATCTGTCAAATTCTATTAGCAAAGAGAGCAGATCCTGATCAGACGGCTCCTCTAAGAGCCGTCTGATCTGGGTCTACTCTGTTTGCAAATGCATGAAAACATGTTTATATGAGGGAAAGGGTTAATTAATATTCAGAAAGGGAGGAGCCAGTTTTAATTAATTCAGGAGATTATGGTTTAATTTCATTAATACCTGATGACCTATGATTTCAGATTCAAGATGTTGTAGCCATTACAAGCTATGACACCGCAGGATCCTTCCTCCTGCTTGGTTGTGAAAATGGATCTGTTTATTACATCGGTAAGTTAATTCTTGTATTTATCTTCCTCAGGACAAATCTTTAAAAAGTCAAATGATACAAAATGTACATAAGATTCTTTTCTCCTTTTTTATTGTCCAACTTCATTTGACAGAAGAATTACGAAAATGTATGACCAATTCTGATTATTCGCTTTCAATGTCAATGTATATATACAATTTCATGGAATATATTCCGACCAAATGCAGTCTTTGTGTCAATAGAGTCCACTGACGAAATAATTGGTCCTAAATGCATCATGATGATTAAAAGTTCTGTCAGAGAAGACTGTATATTTTACTGACACTAAATGAATTTATACCTTTAGTAATAACTGCATAAGTATGAACTTTTGTAGCCATTGAAACACTAATGAAGAGAATGGGATTTAATTTGGACCAAGTGTTAGAGTGTTTTGATTTTAAAGTCCAATCTATAAATGCTTTCTAATTATGTCATCCCCAGTATACTGGGGAGACATATTGTTTTTGTGTGCAGTGTCCGTCAGTCTGGCCATCCGATTTTATTTTGACCGCGCGGTTTCTCCAAAACATTTGATCGGATTTTCATGAAACTTCATAGGACTGATCAGCACCATGCCTAGTTGTGCATATCTTATCCCTTTTGTGAATCGATGATTTTCTGCAGAGTTATGGGACTTTGAAATTTTTACATGGAAAATTTTGTCCACACGTTTTCTCCAAAATCTTGGGTTGGATTTTCATGACACTTCATAAGACTGATGAGCACTATGCCTAGTTTTGCATATCTTATTCCTGCTCCGGTTCGTTGATTTTCTGCAGAGTTATGGGACACATAGTATTTTCCCGTGCGGTTTCTCCAAAATCTTTAGTCGGATTTTCATGGAACTTATAAGATTGATAAGCACCATGCCTAGTTTTGCATATCTTATTCCTGTTCCATAATTTTCTGCAGAGTTGTGGGACTTTTTTTTTTACATTCAAAATTTTTGTCCCCGGGAGACATCAGTTTTTGTATCAAAAACAATTCTAGTTACAGAGTAGACCTAGATCAGATGGCTCCTGTAGGAACTGTCAAATCAGGTTCTGCTCAGTTGGCTTATGGAATAATATAGGTATGATTCTACAGTTTCCGAAATGACTAAAAGTTCCCTTGTTAAGCTATTATTATATAAATGCTGTCAATGAATATTCATGAAGTGAGAGATCATTGCATATTTATTCATGAGGGGAAGGGTAAATTAGCAATTTGATGGCTGTTTTCGCACTTGTGATAAAAATAAATGTTTGCCATTTGTGCAAAAAAGATTGATTCATTAATCTGAAAATGCTAGAAAGGAGGATTCTTGATCTATCTGAATCTCTTCATTCTCAACCAAATCCTTAGGAGATTATTCTGTTTAGGTGTACTCTGTTAAAGATTGTTTGCAAAAGCATGAATAAGTGTTTGTATGGAGGAAATTGTTAAAGAGTCCATTTTTAGCTCGTCTGTTTCGAAGAAAAGTCCAGCTATTGTAATCACTGGGTCGTAGTCGTTGTCGGTGTGCAACAACTTTAATGTAGCTCATTACTCAAAAAGTATAAAAGGTATCGACATGAAACTTCATAGGTTAGTAGATCTCAATGAGGGGAAGGCTCTACATAAGAACCATAACTCTTGATTTCAAAATTTTGGAGTTATGGCCCTTTATCGTTTTCATTTTTTTTTAATTTAGCTGGACAAGTATCAAATCAGACGAGTGTTGGCGCCACACGCGGCTCTTGTTAGTTTGTCTGTCTTTCAAAGAATAAAAGAGCTATTGTCGTAACTCCGGCATCCGCATTGTCGTCATGGTCCTTAAGGTTAAAGTAAACGTTCGTGGCTACAATCGAACAGACGAGCGTTGGCATCCGAATGCAATGCTCTTGTTTTCACTGAGTGGTTGCTTATTTTTAAAGTAGTACTCATTACTACACAAGACAAATCTCTTGTTTCAGACATGCAGAAGTTCCCTCTCCGTATGAAGGACAATGATCTACTGGTCACAGAGTTGTATAAGGACCCTGCTGGAGACAAAGTCACTGCCCTCAGTGTCTACCTTACACCTAAAACAAGTGAGTGCAGTACAACTAAATCTATTGTGTTAACTTTTTCCACTCAAAGTTATTGCCATCCAGAGGTCCATATAAGATGAATAAATTAAAAAACATTTTCAAGAATAAGTTCTTTATTTCTCTGCCAAAACCTATGTTGTGACCACTCTTTAGAATCATCTCAAAGAGACAACTCTAAAGAGTGGTCACAACATAGGGTTTGGTGGAGAAAGGAAGAATTTAGTATTTGAATACAGGCCTTTATCTGTTGATCTGGTCATCTACCAAACTGTGGTCTGCCGCCAGTTTCAAAGTCAGTCTCATCTGGATCCAATATGTTTGCATTGGTTATCATAAATTTTCTGCGTGAGTGCAAAGAATGTGAGAAAAAGTTAATTATTCATTTGATCATTTTCTGGTTAACAGGCTTATAAGTAGTTAACCCTTTACTACATGAATATTTATTAATAAAAAATTAATATACATGTATGAAGTTTAATTAACTGAACTTTTATAATAGCACTTAAAACAAGGATTTGTTTTGTCATGACAGAAACTGTTGAATCAGATTTATATCATTGCATAAGCAAACAGAGCAGACCCTGATCAGACAGATCCTACATAAGCTGTCTTACTTTGGTCTACTCTGTTTGCAAAGGCATTATAAGGTGTTTCTATGGAGTAAAGGGTTAAAATTTATCTAGTGCTAATTAGTGGTATCATTTTAATTCTTTAGACAAAAGAAATTTATAGGTGAAAACTATTGAATGCAGTAGACTTTATTAGCTTTATAAAATATGCCTTCTATGCATCTAAGCTTTATAAAGTATGCCTTTTATGCCTCTAGGTTTAAGTGGCAACTGGATAGAGATAGCATATGGCACAAGCTCAGGCACTGTTCGAGTGATTGTCCAGCACCCAGAAACTGTTGGCCATGGGCCTCAACTCTTTCAGACCTTCACAGTCCACCGCAGTCCAGTCACGAAAGTCATGCTTTCGGAAAAACATTTGGTATCAGGTGTGTTTATCTTTATTTGTGTTACTTTTATAAGAGCCATTAGTCTTGATAATACAATGTAGCTGTAAATATTCTCAACAAAACATTATGTTCATATATTTAAAAATTAAAGTGTTCCACTGCAAGCTTTTCATACTTACTTTCAAGATAGAAATGTTTTCAAATGTTGGGGACTGATATTAGATGCTTAAGGCAAGGAGAATGAGTAATGTTCATAGTGTTTTCTGTATTCTTTATAATATTTTGTTCGCTTGTTTATTGTCTGTTAATTATGCTATGTCAAGCATATAAAATTTGTCTTCCTCAGTATTGTCATGTTTGTTTATATAGAGATTTGGCACTGATCCCTTCAGTCCATGAATATTAATATCAATTGACTGAATATTTATAAAGGCTGTATGAAAAAGAGATTATTTAACCGAGGTAGGAACTGTAGAATCATTTTTATGTCATATCATAAGTAAACAGAACAGACCCTGACCAGATGGCTCCTGTAGGGTCCATCTGATCTGGGTCTACTCTGTTTGCAAAGGTGTTTAAAGTGTGTATCTATGGAGTTAGGGGTTAACAAGACTTAGTGTGATGATAATTGTTCTTCCTCATGTCTGTCATTACAATTAGTATTCAGTTTCCATTTCTTTTAGTGTGTTCTGAGTATAACCATGTACGGACTTGGAGTGTAACTCGGTTCCGAGGCATGATCTCCACCCAGCCAGGATCCACACCTCTAGCATCATTTAAAGTTATCTCCCTTGAGGAATTTGATCCCCAGCAAAGCTACATTGCGGGGAATGACTTTGGTAAGTTGTATAGTTGTATGGGTTATACTGTTTTCTGTGGTCTTTTTACTGTATACAGTGATATCTTGTGCCAATGAGAAGGAATGAAACAAAACTGATGTAAAAGCTCAGTCCATTATTTGTATGAAATGTGTCTAAATTGTACATACCATCCAAATCAGTAAAAGGAAAAGCATACCTGACACTAGTAAGACTGCAGCGAGAATACGCCAGCACAGTTTGGAACTCATACAAAAAAATACATATAGATAAGATTGAAAAGGTGCAAAGACTTGGTGCAAGATATGTAGATATAGAATAGATTAAGTGTAGAACAATTGTCACAACAACTTGAATGTAAAGATTGAAAATAATTGAAACTGCCAGCATTTCCACATGTAATAGCGCTCACTTTATACAAAGGGAGGCATAATGTGGCGTCCCATCAGGATCCAGACTGTTTCTGAAGTTGACCATATTTTTTAAAGAAGTGAGAGAAATTTTATTTTAAGAATTGAAGCAGACATGCAGAGAGGATATTCCAACCCATTCGCTCACTTACAGCTGTTGTTTTTTGATTTTCTTGGCTTGGAGAACAGTAAATTTTTAAGTATCCAATTGAAAGACATTGAATTGTTGATGTTTAATCTTTTCTCTGTTGCATATTCATGTAAGAGATAATGATGTCATGAATATTTATTAGATGAATATTTGTACAGTGCTCCCTCTCTACAACGACACCCTTTGGGATACGAAGATTGTATGTGTTGTTCAGAGGGAGTTGTTATAGAGAGGGAAAATCAAACACAATTAGCTTGTTTGCAGATCCCCAGATAAGGTGTATTTCGAGAACTAAAACCGTTATGCCTCTAACAAACCCTATGTTGTGACCACTCTTTAGAATCGTCACAAAGTGACGATTCTAAAGAGTGGTCACAACATAGGGTTTGATGGAGGCATAAAGAAAATACGATGGAAAAAAGTTGTTTCTGGAGCCTTGTTGTTTCGGAACAGTGACATGCCTTGTTATAAGCCTTAAGGAGGGAATCGTTATTGAGAGGGCCGTTGTAGGGAGGGAGCACTGTAATAGCATATGAACACATGAATCTTTTTGTATTGGTAGAAACTTTAGAGTCAGAGCTGTTATTAGAGCCAGATCAGACAGCTCCTATAGGAGTCGTCTAATCTGGGTTTGCCATGTTTGCAAAAGTGAGAAAAGTGAGGGAAAGAGTTAAGACAGCTTAATGCAAGATGAAAGTAGTACAGAAATCTTCCAAAGGAGTTGCATGCAGAGTAGATCAAGATCAGACAGCTCCTGAATCAAGCTTTGGTTATGGAATCATGTAGATATAATTCTACTGTTTCTGCCATGGCCAAGTTTCGATGTCCATATACATAACTATTAATTGACTATGGTACAGTTTGTATTGCCTGTTAAAGCACCGATGTGTATTTTGCAGGGCCATTTGGGGAACAGGATGACCAGCAGGTGTTTGTTCAGAAAGTGGTGCCAGAAACTGACCAATTGTTTATACGACTGTCATCCTGTGGCAAAAGGTATGTGCCACTTCTTAGCAACAAGTACAGGAAAAACCTCTAATGTGACCACCAAAAAGAGGTCTAATTCAGGGTCTTAAATGCAGATGGTAGCTTAATGCAGGATTAAGTTATGCAGAATGTACCTGTAGGTGCTTTCTGCATTACTTTCATCCTGCATTAAGCAACTACTCACTTTTAATGACATATATGGTTATTCATAAAGTGGTCGCTTTAGAGCGTGTTTATTGTAGGTGTTTGTAAAACCAGGTACTGGAACTGTGAATGTTTATTGAAAGAGCTGCCTATTAGGAAAGGTGCCTTATGGTTTTGTAAACAGATGTTGTAATAAGTGCATTCTTTGTGTAAAAGTGTTTTTAATCGTTTAACCTGTCTTTAACCCTTTACATCATAGATATGTCTTTTAATCACTTTGCAAACAGAGTAACCTAGATCAAACACACATGTAGGAACAGTCTAATTTGGGTCTGCTTTGTTTGCTTATGCAATAGTATTGATCTGATTAAAGTTTTTGCCATTGTAAAAAATTCCCTTGTGCATGATGTAGATGGAACTGTAATTGGCACATTCTGTTCTTATTTAAGGGTTTGTGTTATAAGATTTCTGTAGATGGTACTGCAATTGGTGCATTCTGTGTATTTCTTATTTCAGGGTTTGTGTAATAAGATCTATAGATGGTACTGCAGTTGGTGCATTCTGTGTATTTCTTATTTCAGGGTTTGTGTAATAAGATCTGTAGATGGTACTGCAGTTGGTGCATTCTGTGTATTTCTTATTTCAGGGTTTGTGTAATAAGATCTGTAGATGGTACTGCAGTTGGTGCATTCTGTGTATTTCTTATTTCAGGGTTTGTGTAATAAGATCTGTAGATGGTACTGCAGTTGGTGCATTCTGTGTATTTCTTATTTCAGGGTTTGTGTAATAAGATCTGTAGATGGTACTACAATCAGTGCATTCTGTGTGCATGAATGTGAGGGCTCAAGCAGAATGGGTTCCCGGCCCCGTCGTTTCTTGTTCACAGGTCACACCAATGGTGGTATACAAATGTGGGACCTGACCACAGCCATAGATCTCATGAACTCCTCAGAAGATGGTAGGTTGTGCTAGATTAGGATTACTTTTAATTAAGACTGATACGTGAAAATCTTTAATATTAGAAGGATATAAAGTTAAGTATACAGTGAAACCTGTGAAAACTGGACCCTGTGTAAAGTGGAATACTCTTGATACCGGATGATTTGTAAGACAAAAACATAATGAAGACAGCATACAAACGTTGAAAGTATTTGAAATAGATGATACTCAGTGTATTGTTTATTTAAATTGAAGGGAGTTTGAAGGAACATAGATGATTCATGTTTGTGTAAATGTTTCTGTTGTACATGTGTTCATCTGTGTTTTTAGAGAAGAAAACCCTTGGGGGTCCTACGCCAAGAGAACTGGTCAAACTATTGGATCAGTGTGAAATCTGCCAATCCCAGACCTCCACCCCCTGTATAAGCCCCTCCCCTTCCATGATGACATCAGTACATCCCAGACATGATGTCCTAACCACTTCTGGTTCTGTGCCAAATATGGAAGTGATGGAAGCCAACAACCAAGGAGCAGTTGGAGGGAGTGACAAAGCGCAGGTCACGAGATTTTGATCATGTGACTAACTGACGTGTCAGGTGATAATGATAATGGTTTGAGAAAATACTTCACAGTTGCTAGTGCCTGCTGCCTTTCACTTCTCACTTTGCCTTGTACATTAACAAACAATAGAGGTACTTTCTTGAGCACCATATATATCCATAGTATTGATGCATTCTTGGTTTAATTTCTGCTAAAACTGTCCATGGATTCACAATGAATTCGGCATATAGTTGATATTCCTGTAAATTGTTGCAGTAATATTTGATCATTTGTATTAGAGATTTTGCATTTCTGTTATGTTAGTTTGCAGACCATTTCGTATGGATGTTTGGAAGGAAATTGGAAAATTATTTACTTTTTGTACCTGTTAACCCTTTCTTTCATATAAATGCTTGTTCACGCCTTTGCAAACAGAGTAGATCCAGATCAGATGCCTCCTGTAGGGACCATCTGATCAGGGTCTACTCTGTTTGCTTATGACATACATGTATATGATTAAGATCTGATTCTACAAATTGTGCCAAAGCAAAAAATTCCATTGAAAAGTTTTCATTATAAAAATCCATCTGATAAATATTCATAATTGCATTATTTCTTACATGAATATTGAACAGGTGAAGGATTAAATTTGTAAATTAACTCTTTCCTCCATAAATACGCCTTTCTATGCCTCTGTAAAAGTCACCTGTTGAAACCATTGTGATAATATATCCTATAGGAGCAAATGCTCTATTTATCACAATGGTTTCAAATTACAAAATTCTAAAAAAAATCCTTTCCTCTATTTAATGCTCCTTTTCGGTAGATTTATTCAAAGAGGTTGGGTCTAAAAATAGCCTATGAGGGAATGGGTTAATGATGATCCATGAAGGCAGTATAATCGAATTGTGTTTAACTATGTCCAGTAGAACCTGAAACAGCCATAAAAAAGAGGTCTAAATTATACCTAACGCAGCGAAGTTGTACAGAGTATATAGTGTTCGTTCCGTCTGTCTGTCGATCCACTCATCAGTCTATCCATGTATCATAATGCATTGTTGATCATCTAGCACTTTCATTTCTTGACCAATTTTTCTCAAATATGTTTTAAGAATTGTCATGAATAAAAGCTTGGATGAGTGCGATTTTCAGAGGAATCTGATGGGAAACCACTTTTTTTCTGTGGCAATGTGCTGGCGTGGTGTATGTGAGCTTGCTCACTACAGTTCTTTTATGGGTCTGTAAAACAGGTAGTAGGAGCTTTCTGCATTTATTTTGACCCACATTAAGCAACCACCTACTTTTTAAGACTCCTATGTTCAATAAATGAATGGCTGCTTAGGACGGGTTCAACTGTATCTCATTAGGATCAAACTATTTGACACTCTGTATTTGAAAAGAAATAATTTTTTAAGCAGAGGACATTTTTAGCTTGTCCGTTTTTTGCCAACGTCTTGGTGTTGTTGTCGTTGAGCAAAAGTTTGGTATTTTGTCAGTTTCAACATCCCAACAGTTATCCCTTCCATACTTTACCCAGTCATTTAACCCTTTCCCTGTTCTTTATTTAGCCCAAATTTCAATACCTACTAAATATTCATTAACATATAGGTATAAAGAAATATGAAAGGTGGAACATTGTAGACATTTTAGAAACTAAAGAAACAGATCCATCAAATTCTATTAGCAAACTGAGCAGACCTTGATCAGATGACTCCTAGGAGCCGTCTGATCTGGGTATACTCTGTTTGCAAATGCTTGAAAACAGGTTTAGATGAGGGAAAGGGTTAAAATCACAAGGGCTACAATCTGGTAAGGGACCATTACTTGATTTTGCAAAATCACATAAGCAGTGTGTGGTGCTCTTGTTGAAGATTACAAATACTGGGTGTTTGGAGTTGTAACTTGGCATTTGAATTGTAACCAAGAGATTTTTATTAATCAAGGCACAGTGAGAGACACGAACACTTTTGTTTAGGCTTTGCTAGGGGTATTATATATTCGGCAGCTTCATTAGAAAGGTATCTTATGGTTTTGCAAACCTTGTAGACCCTGCTACAACAATGAGAAAATTACTTTTGTCCTGCATTAAGCCACCATCTGCTATTTAAGACTCCTATATTCAAGAAATGAATGACAGTTTAGGATTGGTTCTATAACGTAGATCTGATTCATCAGTTTCTGCTTGAGCCAGAATGTCCTGGATTCATATGCCATTAGAAAAAATAATTATTTCTTATGTATGAATTGAACAGGTGAGAGTTTATCGTTCAGAAATTGTAGGATCATCTCTTTATTATCCCAGAAGCAGACTGGGCAAACCATGACTAGGCAGTTCCTACAGTGGCTGTCTAATCAGGGTCTGCAAATATGTAAGAATGTGTCTATTTCTGTTAAGTAAAGAGTTGACCCTTTCTCTCATATAAACACTTTTTCTCACTTTTACAAATAGAGTAGACCCAGATCAGATGGCTCCTGTAGGAGCTGTCTGATAAGGATCTGCTCTGTTTGCTTGTGATATTAGAATAGTTTTAGGTCTGCTACTAATGCCATTATGGAAATTCAGCTATTAAATATTCATGATGTCATTATTTCTTGCATGAATATTGAACAGGTACAGGATTAACCCTTTCCCTCATATTGACGACTTTTGATGACTCTGTAAAAGTCACTTTGTGAAACCATTGTGATAAATAGAGCATTTACTCCTATAGGAGCAAATGCTCTATTTATCACAATGGTTTCAAACTACAAAATTCTAAAATTTTCCTTTTCTCTAGTTAATGCTCTTTTTCGGGAGATTAATTCAAAGAGGTTGGATCTAAAAATAGCCTATGAGGTAATGGGTTAAGCACTTTCCAGTATCCGCAGTATTCTTTAACCTTTCACTCCATAAATACGCCTTTCTGTGCCTTTACAAACAGAGTAGACCCAGATCAGACGGCTCCTGTTGGAGCCTTCTGATCAGGGTCTGCTCTGTTTGCCTTTGAAATATAAAAGATATGATTCTACAGATTCTGCTATCCCAAAATATTCCTGTGTTCATGTGCCATTATGAAAATTTATCTAATGAATATTCATGATGTCATTATTTCTTACATGAATATTCATGGAGTAAAGGGTTATGTTTACCTGATACAGAGAGTAGGTCCTGATCACACGTGGAGTCCCTATTGGACAGCTTATTTGCTAAGTGCTAGAACACATAAGGTACCTTTTGTCGTGTAGCAACTTATTCTATTTAAGTTTCCCATTATCCTCACATTTCAAATATATTACCTTACAGTTGCTGTGAATTTTCTCAACCACATCACCATGACTTCCTTATATATACCCTTTGCTTTAACATATATCTCCAATATTGTACTCTACTCAGAACTAATATTCCATATAATCGTAAATGATAAAAGTTTTCTTATGACATCATGTTTTGGGTACATACATATATACATGTACATGTATACAGTAAAGTCCCTCTACAGTAACCAACAAAAAGGTCTATATCTGGGTCTTAATAGCAGGTGGTAGCTTAATGCAGGATGAAAGTTATGCAGGAGCTTTTTGCTTTACTTTCATCATTCATTAAGCAGTCATTTGCTTATAAAGACATTTGTATTTATTAGCTCACCTGGCACAAAGTGCCAGGTGAGGTATTGTGAGGGGGCAGTGTCCGGCGTCCGTCGTCGTGCGTATGTGCGTCGTGCGTATGTGCGTCGTGCGTCGTCAGCAATTTACCTAAACATCTTCTTCTCTGAAACCACAAAGCCTAGAGCTTTGATATATGGTATGTAGAATCATCTAATGGTCCTCTACAAAGATGTTCAAATTATGTCCCCCGGACCAAAAATGGCCCCGCCCTGGGGCTTATTAGTTTTTAGCTCACCTGAGCCAAAGGCTCAAGGTGAGCTATTGTGACCGCCTGTCGTCCGTCGTCCGTCTGTCCGTCTGTCCGTCTGTCCGTCTGTCCGTCCGTCCGTCCGTCCGTCTGTCCGTTCACTTTTATTTCAAATGTCTTCTTCTCCTAAACCACTGGGAGGATTTCAACCAAATTTCACAGAAATGTACCTTAGGATGTCCTCTATCAGTTTTGTTAAAATCATGACCCCCGGGCAAAAAATGGCCCCGCCCCACTACTTTTACAGGTTTTTTTTTTAAATCTTTAAAAATCTTCTTCTCTGAAACCACAATTTCTAGAGCTTTGATATTTGGTATATAGCATCATCTGATGGTCCTTTACCAAGTTTGTTAAAATGATGACCCCCGGGCCAAAAATGGCCCTGCCCTGGGGCTTGTAGTTTTTACATAGACTTATATAAGGAAACCTTTAAAAATCTTTGTCTGAAACCACATAATCTAGAGCTAAGATATTTGGTATGAAGCATCACCTAATATACCACTACCAGGTGTGTTCAAATAATGACCCCTGGGCCATAAATGGTCTCACCCTGGGGTTTTATGCTACTTAACATCAGAATCTGTAACACTTAAAAGGTAATTTCCTCACAGTTATTTCCCTTGTCCCATCAGCATAGCCATAAGGGACAAAGGGAGATAACTGCATTGGAGTGCTAGTATCATTCTATTTATAACTATTTATAGTAAAATGTTGAAGGTGAATCAGTGTAGCTGTTTTAGAAGGCATAGAAACATCTATCAAATTCCATTAGCAAATAACAGACCTTGATCCTATAGGAGCCACCTTATCTGGGTCTACTCTGTTTGCAGATGCATGAAAACAAGTTTATATGAGAGAAATTAAGGGTTAAATATCAACTCCAGATCCTAAACTGCAGACCAGCAGCATTTCAAAGATTACAGCTGCTGGTCAGTAAAATCTCTCCAGGTCAATGCCTGACTCTTAACTCTTTGCATGCTAGTGGTGAAACTGTGATTACCTATGCCAACAGTTTGGATCCAGATGAGAGGCCGCATACTGCGGCATCTCATCAGGATCCAAACTGTTTGTCATCTTAACCATATTTTTGCAAAAAAATGAAAGTAAGTTTATTTTAAGAATTGAAGCAGATGACAATAACTTTTTGTTGCAGACGAAACATTAAAGGCATTTTGACCCATTAACCCCAGTGTGTAGTGTGAGTGATGTTACATGGTGTGTTCCAATGTCTCTCAAATTAGATGTGAGAGATATAGGAAAGTAACAATTCAGCCAATCAAGGAAAATGATCACCATCTAGACTTTTGATCTGGGTCCAAACCCAACTGATGTAAGTCATGGTAATGTTTAAGAAAACTGTGAAAACATGATTATGCAATGGCCCAACTGATATAAGTCATGGTAATTCTTAAGAAAACATGATAATCCCCCCCCCCCCCCCTAACAATGATAGGTGTTAAACTTACTACTGTGGATTAAGTCTGCTGCCCCAAAAAGCATTGTAAATATAACTTTTTTTTTATAAAATTTGATGACAACACATTAAAAAGTCCTAAAATGTCTGAATCTTGTATGATATTAATGAAATAACTGAGTAAATATAACTTAATTATAACAGTAGACGTAACTCTTCTCAATTTTAATTGTTAAAAATACTAATGACCCATTTAATTGAATTATCATCAGATATTCACACCTAGAGCTAGACTTATTTCTAAACACCTACTAAAGACTACTTTTGTTTGCTAATGCTTAACAAAATTGTTAATGCTATAAATAGAAGTTTTAGCTTTGAAAAAAACTGTAAAATCAAATCTATATCTTGTCAAATGTAAAAAGAGCAGACCCTGATCAGACAGCTTCTATAGCAGCCGTCTGATCTAATCTACTCTTATTTTTAATGTGTAAAACACATTATTTCTCTGAAGAGAAGTTTTTGCTTTGACAAAAACTGTAGAATCCGATCTATATTGTGTCAAAAGAAACAGAGAAGACCCAGATCAGACAGCTTCCATAGGAGTCGTCTGATCTGAGTCTACTCTGTTTGCTAATGCATAAAAACAGCTTTATATGAGGGAAAGGGTTAAACGATTTTAAAGATATTCTTATTGGTCATTTCACACAAAAACTGGCATTATGTACTGCCTAGCACTCTATTTGCCTATATACCTGGGTCAAGGTATAACTGCATAGCTTTATTGAAGTCATTTGAATTTCTCAAAGACCAGTTTTAGGCATTTTGAGCTAAGGCAAAAATGGCACAAGTTGTAAACAGTTTAGATCTTGGTCAACTAGTCACTTGGTATTAGTTCTGAATTCAGTTCAAGTTTATTCAGCAGTGAAAGGGTGAAAGCAGTGCACTAAGCTTATTTCATCTGCTAGAAATGTTGTCCACTGAAAAATTAACATGTCAATATACATGTATTACTGTAACTCAGGTGAGCGATATAGGGCCAATGGCCCTCTTGTTCTTAGGAAAATCTTTAAAAATCTTCTTCTCTGAAACCGTAAGTCCTAGACCTTTGATATTTGGTATGTAGCATCATCTAATGGTCCTCTACAAAGATTGTTCAAATTATGACCCCCGGACCAAAAATGGCCCCGCCCCGGGGCTTATCAGTTTTTCATAGGAAAATCTTTAAAAATCTTCTTCTCTGAAACCGTAAGGCCTAGACCTTTGATATTTAGTATGTAGCATCATCTAATGGTCCTCTACAAAGATTGTTCAAATTATGACCCCCGGGCCAAAAATGGCCCCGCCCTGGGGCTTATCAGTTTTTCATAGGAAAATCTTTAAAAATCTTCTTCTCTGAAACCGTAAGGCCTAGACCTTTGATATTTGGTATGTAGCATCATCTAATGGTCCTCTACAAAGATTGTTCAAATTATGACCCCCGGACCAAAAATGGCCCCGCCCCGGGGCTTATCAGTTTTTCATAGGAAAATCTTTAAAAATCTTCTTTTCTGAAACCGTAAGGCCTAGACCTTTAATATTTAGTATGTAGCATCATCTAATGGTCCTCTACAAAGATTGTTCAAATTATGACCCCCGGGCCAAAAATGGCCCCGCCCCGTGCTTGTCAGCTTTTCATAGGAAAATCTTTAAAAATCTTCTTCTCTGAAACCGTAAGGCCTAGACCTTTGATATTTAGTATGTAGCATCATCTGATGGTCCTCTACAAAGATTGTTCAAATTATGACCCCCGGGCCAAAAATGGCCCCGCCCCGTGCTTGTCAGCTTTTCATAGGAAAATCTTTAAAAATCTTCTTCTCTGAAACCGTAAGGCCTAGACCTTTGATATTTAGTATGTAGCATCATCTAATGGTCCTCTACAAAGATTGTTCAAATTATGACCCCCGGACCAAAAATGGCCCCGCCCCGGGGCTTATCAGTTTTTCATAGGAAAATCTTTAAAAATCTTCTTCTCTGAAACCGTAAGGCCTAGACCTTTGATATTTAGTATGTAGCATCATCTAATGGTCCTCTACAAAGATTGTTCAAATTATGACCCCCGGGCCAAAAATGGCCCCGCCCTGGGGCTTATCAGTTTTTCATAGGAAAATCTTTAAAAATCTTCTTCTCTGAAACCGTAAGGCCTAGACCTTTGATATTTGGTATGTAGCATCATCTAATGGTCCTCTACAAAGATTGTTCAAACTATGACCCCCGGACCAAAAATGGCCCCGCCCCGGGGCTTATCAGTTTTTCATAGGAAAATCTTTAAAAATCTTCTTCTCTGAAACCGTAAGGCCTAGACCTTTGATATTTAGTATGTAGCATCATCTAATGGTCCTCTACAAAGATTGTTCAAATTATGATCCCCGGGCCAAAAATGGCCCCGCCCCGTGCTTGTCAGCTTTTCATAGGAAAATCTTTAAAAATCTTCTCTGAAACCGTAAGGCCTAGACCTTTGATATTTAGTATGTAGCATCATCTGATGGTCCTCTACAAAGATTGTTCAAATTATGACCCCCGGGCCAAAAATGGCCCCGCCCCGTGCTTGTCAGCTTTTCATAGGAAAATCTTTAAAAATCTTCTTCTCTGAAACTGTAAGGCCTAGACCATTGCTAGTTGGTATGTAGCATTATCTAATGGTCCTCTACAAAGATGTTTAAATTATGACCCCTGGACCAAATATGGCCCGCCCCGGGGCTTATCAGTTTTTCATAGGAAAATCTTTTAAAATCTTCTTCTCTGAAACTGTAGGCCTAGACATTTGATATTTGGTATGTAGCATCATCTATTGGTCCTCTACAAAGATTGTTCAAATTATGATCCCTTGACCAAAATGGCCCCGCCCTGGGGCGTATCAGTTTTTCATAAAAAGCTTCTTCTCTGAAACCGTAAGGCCTAGACCTTTGATATTTGGTATGTAGCATCATCTAATGGTCCTCTACAAAGATTGTTCAAACTATGACCCCCGGACCAAAAATGGCCCCGGCCCCTGGCTTATCAGTTTTTCATAGGAAAATCTTTAAAAATCTTCTCCTAAACTGTAAGGCCAAGACCTTTGAAATTTAGTATTTATTATCATCTAATGGTTTTCTACCAAGATTGTTCAAATTATGACCCCTGGACCAAAACGGCCCTGCCCCTGGCTTATCAGTTTTTCATAGGAAAATCTTTAAAATCTCCTGTGAAATTGTAAGGGCAGGAACTTTGAAACTTATATGAAGCATCATCTAATGTTCCTTTATTTAGATTGTTCAAATTTGAAACTCAAGGCCTAAAATTATGGCCCTTGGTTTCATATTGGTCCCAATCTGAAGCTTACTTATTTTTACATAGAAATACAGTGTATGCATATGTCTGTAGTAACCAGGTGAGCGATTTAGGGCCATCATGGCCCTCTTGTTCATAAAGTGGTTGCTTTAGAGAGTTTTTTTTGGTATACATGTATACAATTTAACCCTTCGCTTGCTGAATTTTAAAATACATTTCTCCTTCTTTACCCATGCCCTGTTGTATAATTACATATATCTTCACTGTGTACAAGTATTTCGCTGTGCAATCACTGCTGTGGAGTGCACTGGTTGCACAATCAACTTGTAAATAGTGCAGACCCTGATGAGACAGCTCCTACAGGAGCTGTCTCATCTGGGTCTTCACTATTTACAGGTAGGTATATTGACGCTATTAGCAAGCGAAGGGTTAAGAAAGCTTATGTCACCAATATTCAGTGTTTACAAATTTATTTCAAACTCACTTGTTTGCTAAAACTTTTTATTCTAAATTCAAAATTTAATATCTGCAGTGAACAGATGTTCTGTCTTAGAGACATACTGATATAACATCTGAGATAATTTGAGATGAGATTGTCTTGGACAAGTCCAAAAAAGATGTTAGTAAGCAAACCTTTGACTGTGGAAGAATTCAGTACAATTTTATCTCAAATGACGAGAATTGTCAGATACTTTTTATCACATAAAGACACTAGAAAATTGGCAAAAGGTGGGGAGTTTATCCCTTTTCCTCATGTTTTCAAGCATGTGCAATCAGAGTAGATCCAGATCAGAAGGCTCCTATAGGACCTGTCTGATCAGGGTCTGCTCTGTTTGCTAATGGAATTATATAGATCTGAGTTTACAGTTTTTACCAGGGTCAAAATTGTTTTGTTTATACATGTATGTCATTACAAAAATTCAGCTACTAGTAATTGATATTCATGATATCATTATTTCTGACATGAATATTCATGGAGTGAAGGGTTAAGTCAGGTCATTTCCTTAAGTAATTGTCATCTATAGATATAGTTGTCTTTCTCAGTTCTCGAAGTGCTTGTATCTTCCAACAGTATAGCCAAAAGCATCAGCTTCGATCCTCATGAGGCATGATGAGACACCAGGCAAGTCAACGTCGAGATTGACTGCAAATGTTATTACAAAGATACCCACAGTGTTAAAAAGAATTTAAAATAATCCTGCATTATGAGGGCTGTAGTGTGTGTGAAATCAGCAGAAAACATTACAGTAACAAACAATGGCCAGTCAGCATGAGTTTGATTCTAGGTCTTCAACTCTTTCCCTGTTGAATATTCATATAAGAAATGATGACATCATGAATATTTATTAGCTGAATTTTTATAATAACATATACACAGGGTGTTTTTGATATTTGTAAAAACTGTAGGGTCAGATCCGTTCTAATTCAATTTGCAAACAGAGCAGACTCTGATCAGATGGCTCCTACAGGAGAAATGCAATTAAAGTATTTGAATATGTACAGTGCAACCAGTCTTGAGTGGTCATCAAAATTTGAAAAAGCAGTTTAATTATGGGCCTGTAAGACAGGTGGTAGCTTAATGCAGGTCAAAAGTAATGCATAAAACTCCTATATTACCTTTCTTCAATAAGTGATTATCTGCTTAACCCATTCGCTCCTACTGACGCCTTTTGTGCCTCTGCAAAAATCATATTTGAAACCATTGTGATAAATACAGCATTTGCTCCATGGGAGCAAATGATCTATTTATCACAATGGTTTCAGAACTGCACAATTCTAAAATTCTCTTTTTCTATAGTTAATGCTCCTCTTTGGTAGATTAATTCAAAGAGCTTGGGTCTAAAATAGTCTAGGAGGGAATGAGTTAAGACAGGTTCTACTGTATTTTAATCTATAGCACGGATGATGGGTATCAAATAGTGTATAGCTTGATTAGAAAATGGGCCAGATGCTGCAGCTGGTCTGGTACTACATTGTTGTCAAAGCAAGCATGTAGCATGTCAAATAACTTTCTGTTTTTGTTTTCCAGCTTGATCATCAACATCATCATCATGCTCGCCACAGCAGAAGCAGCAGCTACTGGGTCTGACTACTGGCTCCCAGCTCGTACCTGTACCATCGATGTGTTAGCTGTGCAGGAACCAGGCTTAATTTTTGTTAAATTTCAGCACTAATCTGGGCAACTGGTGAATTTGTAATAATGTTTGTAAACAGTTTGGACCCAAAGTGCCTAATACTCAAATCAGCTTTGAGCCTAAAAGCAGACGGCTGTATTTGCAGAAAATTATTAAAGGTTAAACGGTCTTTCAACCCACTCCCTCACTATAGGCTCATTTTAGACCCAGCCTCTTTGAATGAATGTACTGAAAAGGAGCATTTACTAGAGAAAAGGAAAATATTAGAATTGTGTAGTATACTAGTAATGAAATCATTGTGGTAAATAGAGCATTTGCTCCAATGGAGCAAATGCTCTATTTATCACAATGAATTCAAGAAGTGGCTATTACAGGGGTGTAGAAAGGCGTAATTATGGAGGAAAGGGTTAAGCCTTTGCCTCATATACATGCTTTTTCCTGCCTTTGCAAAAAGAGTAGATTCCCAAAGGAGTCATCTGATCTGGGTCTGCTCTATTTGCTTATGGAATTATGCAGATCTGATCATACAGTTTTAGTCAAAGCAAACAATTCCCATAAAGAGTTTAATTTGTAAAAATGAAGTTAAAGAATATTCATAAAGTGATTGATTCATGCATATATATTCATTAGGGAAAGGGTTATGGCTACTGATAATGAATAGATATACTGTACATGTATATATACATGTACTGTATAATTCAGCACCATTTCAATTACTGACTACTGTTAATAAAAAATTGGTAAATAATGCAGACCCTGATCACATTTTTCAATCAGGACTACTTTGATCTTTGTCTACCCTATTTGCCTAAGTTTTTCTGTCCAACTTCTTGGGACAAAGGCAGATCAAGCTAGCAGATGGGTCATGGAAGTTACTTGCAACAGAGTTAACCATCTCTACAATGGCTCGGCAAACTATTTCTAATTTCCGGACTTAATGCAAGACAACATTATGCAGTAAGCTTTCCTCATTACTTTCACTTTGCATATAGCAGTCACCTGCTTTCATGAAACCCAGATTTGTTAACCCTTTACACCATACATATGCCTTTTTATGCCTTTGCAAACAGTGTAGACCAAGATGAGATGGTAGGAGCTCTCTGATCAGGGTCTTCTCTGTTTGCTTATGAAATTATATATGATTCTACAATTTCTGGCATTGCCATAATTTCCTGTGTTCATGTGCCATTATAAAGTATAATCTAATAAATATTCATTGTTCTTATATGAGTACTAATGGAGTCAAGGTTAAGTGACTAATAGTGAGAGGTTTAACTGTAAAAAATATTCTGTTCTGCATAATATGCACACTATAATGAAAACAGGGTTGATCTAGTACAGTTTAATGCGAGTAAAATCTTATCAATCTTTCGTGGTTTATGGACCAAGCGTACCATTACCGTAGCGTAGAGTTAACGTTTGGCGATGTCAAGATATTGGCGTGAGGTTCTTACACAGAATCTAATGTCTGCATATGATGTCCAATACAGGATCTCTTCTAAGAGTATATTTGTAAAACACTATATAATACAATAGTGTAATACTTTAGTGTTATATTCAAATATCATTTATATTATTATTGGTACGCATCATCCAGGAAATGGTATGTATAGTCAAGGTACGCTTCGGCAATGGTACGCTTAGACCATTAATAATTTAGCATGTGATTGTGGATATTTGAGTCACCTGCTTTAGCATTACATGTATTACACTAGGGGCTTTACACTTGGCTCTTCTCCATTGTTTGTATGTGTCTTGCATTTTAGTTCACCTGGCACAAAGTGCCAATGTGAGCTATTGGGGTCATAATGTCTGTTGTCTTCTAAACGTCTGAATGGAAGTTGATCATCTTTTAACCTTTTCCCTAATATAAATGCCTTTTTACACTTTTGCAAACAGAGAAGACCCAAATCAGACGGCTCCTATAGGGGCTGTCTAACCAGGGTCTGCTCTGTTTGCTTATGAAATTATAATAGATCTACGAATACCAAAATTTCCTGTATACATATGTCTTTATAATATGTCAGCTAATAAATATTCATGATGTCATTATTTCTGACATGAATATTGAATAGGGAAATGGCATGTAACTGGGTCCAGTCCATAATATTCTTAGATCACAGGAGCTTATATAAAATATAACTAAACTTTTCTTTAATTGACATCTCATCCTAACTGTGGAGTGCGATTTGACCAAATTTCGCAGAAATATGCCATAGAAGGTCCTTATGCGTCTTATCTTTGCCTTATTGGGGGATTGGTGGAGAAATACAAACATTTTCATCTGAAATACCCCCCTCTAACTGCAGCTCTGTCTGCCTGGTCTTCTGTACTGGTTTAACATAACAGTGTAACCATCTACCATCACTCACGAGGTTCTGTCTGTTACTCAGCAGATAGAATTTGTGCTGAATTATCTGTTTTCATTTATCCTTTCCTTCAAATAAACACCTTTTCATGCCTTTGCAAACACAGATCAAAAGGCTTCTGTAGGAGTTGTCTGATCAGATTCTGATTTGTTTGCCTCATATAAACGTGTTTTCACGCATTTGCAAACAGATTAGACCCAGATCAGACGGCTCCTAGAGGAGTCGTCTGATCAGGGTCTACTCTGTTTGCTAATAGAAATTGAAAGATCTGTGTCTTTAGTTTCTAAAATGGTTAGAAAAACCATTCTTAACTGGCTAGAATGTTCCACCTTCCATATTTCATTATAACTATTTTGTCCATGAATATTCAGTAGGTATTAAAATTTGGACTAAATATAGAACAGGGAAAGGGTTATGACATGATATGGTTATCCGACAGTTTTTGTCAAGGCAAAAAAAAAATCCTTGAAAAGTTTACATTACAAAACTTCAGCTAATAAATACATGTATACATTATGTCATGATTTCTTACATGTATATTGAACAGGTAAAGGGTTACATTTTAGTTATTTTAGAAAGATTTCTTCTGTAAAACATATCCTTCCTTATGCATCTCAATTCTGATAAAGTTGAACTTCAATATCTCGAACTCGGGTAACTTGAACTTCTGGATAACTCAAAGTAAAAGGATGGCCCTTCCAAAATTTACAATACAGAATTGTTCTAAAATGCATCACTATGCATATCTAGAAACACATGTGCCAGCTTAATACAGGAGCTTTCAGTATTACTTTAGACCTGCATTATTAAGCTGTGAACTTGAGAAATTCTTCAAATTAGAAATCGGATGACTCAAACCTCTGTTATTTCGAAGTAATGTGTATACATGTAGTCCCTTGAAATTTGAGATATTGAAGTTACAGTAAAACCTCTCTATAACGGCCACTAAATTAGATCAAGTATTTGTGTTAAAGGCAGGTGGCTGCTTAAAGCAAGGTAAAAGTAAAACAGTACGCTCCTATAGGAGCGTTCTGTTTTACTTTCACCTTGCTTTAAGCGGCCACCTGTCCTAAATACCAACAAATTAACACAATTTAGTGGCCGTTATAGAGAGGTTTTACTGTAATTGCATTTCCATTTCTTTTTCAAAGCAACCAAAAGATCCTGATGAGTGCATGGTTTTGAGAGTATCGTTTAACACTTTACTTGTTCGATATTCATGTAAGAAATTGACATCATGAATATTTATTAGCTGTGTTAATGTAATGATAAATGAACACAGAATTTGTCTTTTGCCTTACAAGAAACTGTAGTATTCCATAAACAAACAGCAGACCCCGATCAGAAGTACCAGAGAAGCCGTCTGATCTGGGTCTATTCTGTTTTCTAAGGTGTGAAGTAAAAGGTTAAAAAAGCTTTTCATGAATTCACCCATAGTAGGCTATGGATTGAAATGTCTAAAATGTTGTGAACTTTCCACAATGTGTATTTGGTATGGTTATTACGTTAATACGGCTTAGTTATTGTTATATACATGTGTATAAATATATATTATTTATCAATAAATTGTTGTTGGTCAAAGTATTTCTGTCTTGTTTTCTTTCAATGACTTTAACCCATTCCCTCATATTGACGCCTCAGCAAAAGTCACCTGTTGAAACCATTGTGATAAATAGAGCATTTGCTCCTATAGGAGCAAATGCTCTATTTATCACAATGGTTTCAAACTACAAAATTCTAAAAAAATTCCTTTTCTCTAGTTAATGCTCCTTTTAGGTAGATTTATTCAGAGGTTTGGTCTAAAAATAGCCTATGAGGTAATGGGTTAAGTAGGCTAATTGTATGGAGATGTATGTTAACCCTGTTGAGTATTCATTGAATATTCCCTTTACCTGTTGGACACATTTTTACCCATTTACAAAGTAGACCCAGATCAGAAAGCTCTTTTTGGAGCTGTCTGATCAGGACCTGCTCTATTTGCTTATAGAATAATATAGATCTGTATCTAAGGTTTATCACAGTCAAAATACACTTGTTCATAATGCCATTATTATCATTTAGTTAACACATTATCTTCTAGTGATGCATTATTACGCATCTATAGAAGTCACTTTATGAAACCATTGTGATAAATAGAGCATTTGCTCGTATAGGAGCAAGTGCTTTATTTATCACAATGGTTTCAAAACTACAAAATTCTGAATTTTTCCTTTCCTCTAGTTAATGCTCCTTTTCAGTAGATACATTCAAAGAGGTTGGGTCTAAAAATAGCCTAGAAGAGAATGAGTTAAACCGAAACTCCATATTCCCACATTGCAAAAAGATGAGACCCAGAACAGATGGCTCCTATCCTACTATTGGAGGTATGAACAACAATTTTGCAATAAACCCACAACTAGAGCGAAATAAGTGTCTTCCTAAGTACCTACGGGAAACATAATACTTTTAAAAAAATCTTTCTTTCAATATTTATTTAAATTGTACATGTATATCAAATAAATTACTAAATTATGACCAATGTCCCAAATAAGGGACATTCAAACAGTGTAGACCCAGATCAAAGGACTTCTGTAGAGGACATGCTTTGTTTCACAAATTATTTTAACTTTTTCCCAGTTGAATATTCATTTAAGAAATAATGACATCATGAATATTTATAATGGCATACGTTCACAGGACTTTTTGGTATTGGTTGAAACTAGTCAGATCTATTATAATTTCAAAAGTAAAGAGCCGACGCTGATCAGGCAGCTTCTATAGGGGCCTATAGGTCGACTCTGTTTGCAAAGGTGTTTATATGAAGGAAAGTGTTGAAAAGGTCTCGTCAGCAAAAACATTTTTGCAGAATGCCCCTCGAGTTTCATTATACATATTTGGGCTTGTGCACTTAACCCTTTTATACAAATGCCTTTTCAAACAAAGTAGCCCCAGATCAGACTGCTCCTACAAGGGTCTGATCTGTTTGAAAGTATATAGATGCGATTCCCCTGAAATTTTACCTTAAAAACATGTTAATGAATATTCATGAACTGATCAGTTAATGCTTATGCAGATCAGTTTAACCCATTGATTCCCTCATGATCTATTTTTAGAGCCAACCTTGCCGAAAAGGAGAATTTACTAGAGAAAAGGAAAATTTTAGAATTGTGTAGTTCTGAAACCATTGTGATAAATAAAGCATTTGCTCCTATGGAGCAAATGCTTTATCACAATGGTTTCAAAAAGTGACTTTTACAGAGGCGTAGAAAGGCGTATTTATGGAGGAAAGGGTTAATACTATAGGACGAAAGAAAGTCAAAACTATGGATGATCCTAACCTTAATCCTCAAAGTGTCTGTGGCCAGGGTCAATATACGAATGAAAACCTTACCCTGATAAAGACTGAGTAGACCAAGATCAGATGGCTTCTGATCCTTTGGGACCCTCCTGATCAATCATCAGTGTCTGCTGCATTTGCTCATGGCTAAAAATATCGTGTTTATACAGCAGTATAATAATTCAGCTAATTATTCATGATTCCAATATTTCTTTCGTGAATATTCATGGGGTAATGGGTTAGAGAAATTACAACACAAATAGCAGGTATTTATAAACATTTTAATATTCCTGGGCTAGTAGCCCTTATTCTTAGACATTTCTTATAAACAAGTGACCACTTCCATATATAAATACACAGGTAAATTTGTTTTGCATGTGACTGCCAACAAAAAAACACATTGTGTAGCATAAAGTTTACACAACTACGGAGTCTCGGACAGTTGCATTATCTCATTGGCTATTTTTAGACCCAACCTCTTTGAATAAATCTACCCCAAAAGAGCATTTACTAGAGAAAAGGAAAATGTTAAAATTGTGTAGAATTAAAACCATTGTGATAAATAGAGCATTTGCTCCTATGGAACAAATGCTCTATTTATCACAATGGTTTCAAGAAGTGATCATTAGAGGCGTAGAAAGGCGTATTTATGGAGGAAAGGGTTAATGAGACGGAATATCTTCAACCTTTACTACATATAAATGTCTCTGCAACCAGAGTAGACCCTTATCTGATGGCTCCTGTAGGGACTGTCTGATAGGGTCTACTCTGTATGTTTATGGAATACTATAGATTTGATTACGAAATAGTTTCTGCCAAGACCATAAATTCGTATTCACATGTATTCATGAGCTATTATAACCAAACATTTAATTGATATTCATGATGACAGTTTCTTACATGAATATTCATGGATAAAAGGGTTAATAGACCCTTTGGTGGTGTTTTACTGTATTAACTCAGAACAGAGTGACCCAGTATTTATACATAGCAGCCAAATACCATTCACACTGCCACCATCAATGTTTTATTTCTTTGCTTTCTTGCAACACAATCTTCCCATTTCTATTTTCAGGTATCATTTCAGCTAAAGAATTAACAATCAAACAATAATACATGATTGACAACCATGAGTTGCTCATAATTTGTTTTACAAGAAACCAGCTTCAGCTTTAACCCTTTTCCTAATGAACATTTATGCATGAATTTACACATCACTACATGAATATTAATTAGCTTTATAAGGGTTAAAATGGAATTGTTGACTTAGACAAAAAAAGTAGGATCAGATCTACTATATAATTAAGCAAACAACAGACCCTGATCAGATGACTCCTAGTCCTACAGGTGTCATCTGATCTGTGTCTACTCTGCTTGCAGCCTCGCAATGACTTGAAAAGGAAAGGATTAAATGGCATGAGGATGAACAAGACGTTCTTGTCTTGAGCACCCTGCTTTTGAATCTTGTATAATGTCTAAAATCTCAAGAATAAAACAAAGCAAAATGCATCAAATTATCATACATTAATATCAAACAAAAAGTCAACAAATCAAACAGACTGCAAATTCAATTGACAAATGACATTCATGCTCCTTCATGTTATGACCAAGCATGTACATGAAGACTGTCAAACATCCCTTGATATGGCAACAGAATGAGAGTATGGGAATGAACACAATCACTTTTCCACAGGTACAGCACTTAAAAAGATATTGATCAAGCACACAAACAATGTATGTTCAATTTTTGTGAGAATTTTGCCTGCCTATGTATTAGAGTAACAAATCACCGATTATAAACATGTCCTACAGTGGAGTCGTCACATATGTAAAATTCTAACACAACCTGTCTTCTTCCATACTAAGACACAGTATAAGCATATCTGATTTAAGTTGCAATAAATCGCTATTCCAGACTAGGATGATAGGATCATAATGACATTGGATAACTTTGAGCCACTGAATTAGCTATAATAAACAAATACTGCATTGTTAGAGGATATTAGTATAAATTGTTGCCAGAGGTACAGATAAAGTTGCGTACTCAAATACTAAAATCATCATTTCTCCACCAAACCCTATGTTGTGACCACTCTTTATAATCGTCTCAAAAAGAGTTTGGTGGAGAAATAACTAAGTTATTCTTGAAAATGTTTTAATTGATGCAGCTTATCTGGACCTCTGTAATGTTGCTGTATGGTGTGCAGGAATTACTCCAGAATAATAGATAAAGGTGCATATTGAGATACTAAAATCCTCATTTCTCCACTTTTCCCCATGTTGTGAACACTTTAGAATTGCCTCGAAGAGACAATTCTAAATAGAGGTCGTAACATAGAGTTTCGTGGAGAAACAAAGGCGTTATTCTTGAAAATGTTTTTTAATTTACTCATCTGGACCTCTGATTGCTCCATATAAAACTCTACCAGTAATGCACAAACTTCAATGGTTTTCTTTATATCTATTAGATGTCAAAATGCAAAAGAGCAAAATGAACATGCCTTCACTACAGTAATATAAGAGAGTGGTGACAAAACTAATACTTTGAATATTTAACTTTCACAATCTCTGTTCATGACTACAAGACCATTCCTCCATTTATTCTTTAATTGTACAAAAACAGCAAAATGCTGAAAGAAACAGCTCCTCTTCCATGATTCAAATTTACCAAACATTGCCATTGTGACGATTGGAATTTTCTGACATTTTCTTGTCCTTCGATGTCAGTTTAGAAGGTCACAGTCCTGAGCTGTACTTGCAGCCACCTCCTGCCCCAAATTTGTCACACAAATATCTGTCTCTCTATTGGATCTTGATTAAAAACACTGTCTCTATCTGTCTGCGAAGTTGAACATGTTTCCTCCCATTTTACCACCAGCTCCCTGTTGGAATTGTCTCATCATGTTTTGAAGACCCTGCATACCACCTGAAACAGACAGAAATCTTTCTTTAGTCTAATTTTCTCTGACACTACCATAACTCTTTTCTTCATATAAATGCCTTTTCACGAATCTGCAAACAGAGTAGACCCAGATCATTTGAGGTGATTTTAGAAACCACTTATTTGCATTGATGCGTATTTGCTTAAACAGCAGACATGCATAGTTTGTCGTAATGGAAAATGCTCACATCACATTATTATGAACAAAACTAAGTATGTGCCAAACTCTTTAAATTTAATCACAACAGACATCATGTGCTAGAATTTTCTTTGGTGATGATTTCCAAATAAACTTGATTCCTATACACTGCCATATGATCCGACACACTGCATTTATTAACCCTTCGCTTGCTATTCACGTCAATATACCTACCTGTAAATAGTGAAGACCCAGGGTCTGCACTATTTACAAGTTGATTGTGCAACCAGTGCACTCCACAGCAGTGATTGCACAGCGAAATACTTGTACACAGTGAAGATATATGCAATTATACAACAGGACATAGGGAAAGAAGGAGAAATGTGTTTTAAAATTCAGAAAATAGAAGGGTTAAAACAGACACTCTAAGATAAGTCTGATGAGTATCTTCAATATAGGGTTTGGTTGAGACATGCTACATTAGACCAGAACAGTAAGCCTTTTATCTATACTTTACCAAGTAACCAGTAAACAGACTTACCCATTTGATGCAGTACTCGCGGGTCCATCATTTTTGCCATCTGGTTGTTGAGTTTGGCCATCTGTGCTGGGTTGACATTCTTGCTCATATCCCCACCTGAAGGAATGGGAAAATACTATTACTGACAGTGCTTATTTAATTTAAAGTTCTTTGTGCAAAGCTATTGTAGTAGCATTAATTCATCGGCCACTACAACCTTCTTCAATTAACAAACTACCTCTTCTTCAACTTCTGTTAAATATGCAACCTATTTGTTAATGGTGTTGATAACTGCCAGTCCATTCAATATGAACTTGATTTTGAAATATCAATATAAAAGGAGCACAGGGCTGTCTCATTAAAACCACCTGTCTGTTACTTTAACCCATTCCCTCATATAAACGTGTTTTCACGCATTTGCAAACAGAGTAGGCCCAGATCAGACGGCTCCTATGGGAGCTGTCTGATCAGGGTCTGCTCTGTTTGCTAATGAAATTTCATAGATCTGTTTCTAAAATGGCTACAATGTTTCACCTTAAGTATTTCATTATAGCAATTTTACCCATGAATATTCAGTAGGTATTGAAATTTGTAATATATTTATAGCAGGGAAAGGGTTAAACACTCAGACAGATATTTTGATATTAGTACAGTATTAGTGATATTTCGAGGACCTATGGGGATCAACAGAAACCTCGGATTATCTTAATGCTTGAAAATCTGAGAGCATTTAATATTTGTCATTTTCCAGGAAAAAGCAATCTTCTTCACAGTAAGTGTGGTATTTTTTTTAACATTATCAAAAAATTAAACCTGTGTAACATATATATATAACGATTTATATGCACACATGCAAATTTTGATTGTGATTTTTTTCTTTCAATAGATTCATGAAATTCTCATCATTATCTTGTGATTATTATCACATTACCAAATTAAATTCAGGTTCTATATATCTTTTAGATGATACTGAAGTCAATGTTTTTCCAACATTTTAGTATATATAATGCAGGCTGATATCCCGAAAAGTCACCGTAGGGAATCGAGAAGATGTGAATATTAATCTAGAAGGTGCAAAAACACCATGCTTGGAGTAAACAATCAATAAAAGGAACCATTATGATCAAAGGGACAAGTAAACAAGCTCAATTTTTCGGATTATAGATAGTCAGATTAACTCAAGCTTTTTTTAATGACAATTTCTAAACTTTTAGCCGATACTTGAAACTTCCTTCTGAATAAGCAGGTGTCTGGGAAAAAACGACTGTCGAAATAATGCCATTATACTGCATAAAATACTGGTGCCCTCTGTTAACATTATTTAATCCTTTCTCTGTTGAATATTCGTGTAAGAAATAACATCATAAGCATTTATTAGCTGAAATTTTATAAATTTTATAAACTGCAGTCAGACTTTTTATAATCTCATTTGCAAACAGAGCAGACCCTGATCTGACAACTCCTTTAGGAGTCATCTGATCTGTGTGTACTCTGTTTGTATGAAAGGATTTAAAAGGCGTTAATATCAAGTAAAAGGTAAAAAAAGATTGTACTGTATTTTACCTTTACCTTTGAAGAGGCCCTTTATTCCTCCCATCTTCTTCACCATTTGGGCGAATTTCTTGTACTGGGTCAGTAGCTCATTCACCTCACGTATAGAGACGCCTGCGCCCCTAGCTACCCGTTGTGCCCGCCCTGTCTGTTTACTGAACAATCTCTCCCCATCAAGACTGTCTAACTCTGGAAAGCAAAGATCAAAATAATGACCAGGTAATAGAAGTCAGATCATATCTATTGAGACAAAGTCACTTAAGGTGCTCTCAATTCCCAAAAAATATTTTTATGTTAAGCATCACAGCAATAACAAAATTTTGAGTTGCTACTTAAATCATTCAAGTTGCAGCTCCACATAGGTTTGACTCTTCAAGGTTAATTTTCAGACACAAAATATCTGCAGTACTAGAAATTTGCATGAAGAATCCCTCTGCTAAAACACACATTATCTAATCTCAACAGTAATAGTTTTGAGTGATGAAACTAGACATTAAAAAGGGTCATTTAAATTGTTACATGTTAGTCTGGACAGTCATTATGCTGTCTTGTGCTAGATCAAACATGTGAAGCTTGTGATGATTAACAAATACAGTAAAACCTCTCTAAACCACACATTCAATTAAGTAGGATTATCGGTCTTGGAGACAGGTGGTAGCTTAATGCAGGGTGAAAGTCATGCAGGAAGCTCCTCTAGGAGCTTTCTGCATGACTTTCACCCTGCATTAAGCTATCACCTGCCTCTAAGTATCTTAATTCTTCTCCCCTAGAATTCCAGTTCAGAGAAGTTCTACTGTATGCAAAATTACACAAGATTTGCTAAAAGGATGAAGTTATGATCATGATTTAAAGGCACACATCGTAATCTGACAATGCAAAATTACCCCATGAGCTGCATTCACGAATCACATAAGTACGCTCAAACATAACTTTTATGAATTTGGATATGATTATAATCAATATTTGACAAAATAATTTTCTTCTGACCACAAATTCAAAGGCAGGAAAATCTGACGCGAAACTAGCTCATTTACTAAATGAGGGGGGGGGGGGGGGGGGGGGGGGAGAAACAAAACTAGAAGAGTCGAACATCAATATGTAAATTATTATAAAACCTTACATTTTATAATATAATTCATTGTGGTAATAAGTAACATGTAAGCATGCTTAAATGTTTGGTGGATGTAGTTCATTATATTAACCCTAATAATAAACACATTTTCACGAATCTGCAACAGAGTAGACCCAGATCAGACGGCTCCTATAGGAGCCGTCTGATCAGGGTCTGCTCCTTTTGCTAACGGAATTTTATAGATCTGTTTCTTTAGTTTCTAAATAAGCTACAATGTTCCACCTTCCATATTTCATTATAACTATATAGTTCATGAATATTCAGTAGGTATTGAAATTTGGATAAATACAGACCATAGAAAAGGTTAAGTAATTTTGCATAATCAAACTCTGATGACTGCCTTTACAACTGCACAAGAACTACTATGACACCAAGGCCACAACATAAATTCTATCTTTTATAAACAGAACTTCAATGAATTTTTTGCAGTCAAGTAGACCTACTACGAACTTCAGGAAGTTTACATATCTTCAATAGCAAAATGCAGCTAGAGTGTTACCTTCATCATTCATGCTGTCCATTATGGTCATCAGTTTCTTCAGCCTTGCCATGCTCTCCTGCTCTCCACCCTTAGTCAGGAAGTCAGATCCAAACCCTGGTATCATGTTCTGTCAATGGAAAACAATAATAGCCAATACTAACCCTTTACTTCTGAATTTTCATGTAAAATATAATAACATCATGAATATAAATTGGATGATTTTCTTAAATTGCATAAGAACAGAGGAATTGTTTCCCATGGCAGAAACCATAGAACAAGATCTATATTATGCAACAGGCAAACAGAGTAGACCTTGACCAGATGGCTCCTGTAGCCACCATCTGATCTGGGTCTACTCTGTTTTGCAAATGTGTTAAAAGGGTTGGAGTAAAGGGTTACCAATGCTATGAGTAAACTGGTGGTGACATTTGTAAACAAATCTCAATGGTGCTGTGTAAACCTTAGTCTCATAAGAATCCAAACTGTTTTATCATGTTGGATGGCATTTTTAAAGAATTAAAATGTGTATTTTATATGTTCAGGCTGACTATATCATCCACCACAAAGCCACAATTATAGAAGTGTATTCAAATACCGGTACTTAAATTGTTATTTTTCCACCAAACCCTATGTTGTGAGCTATCTATAGAATCATCTCTTAAAATTCGGAGTTAGAAAAATCATAGGGAAAAGTCATATGATAACTCAAGTACCTTATTTTATCATGCAACGTCACAAAATACAGTCACTTCCTACTAACATAATATTTTCAACGTCGACGCTGTATTTTGTGAGGTACAGTGCATGTGTACTGACCCGACTGGAATGCAAGTTTGGTTCAGCCAATAGGAGGAAAACAGAAGGACGAAAAAGGCATAACTAGAACTGTAAGCCAAAGGCTAACGAATACCCCCCACCTGTCTGCTTGTCAGAACACCTATCATCAATCTGAACATAAATTATGTACATACAGAAACGTGAAGAGATTTAAAAACAATACATGCCCCAACCCAATTTATGTAATAAAAATGAAGAATAATTCTTAGAAATAAGACCCTTTCATGAGGTTTTTGTCAAATCCAAAGTTCTAAAGCTAGGTACCTTTTCAGAAAAACATTAAGTTCAAGGGCCATAACTCTGGCAAAAATTCTTCAACCAGACTGAGATTGGGAATTAAGCTGTAAATCATGTAGAGTTAGCTTTATGCCAAATATAAAGTTAATATCTGCAACCACTTCCAAGAAAAGTCCGGAAAACTGAAAATTTGACAAAAAATTAAAGTTCAAGGGCCATAACTCTGGCAAAAATTATTCAACCAGACTGAGATTGGGAATTAAGCTGTAAATCATGTAGAGTTAGCTTTATGCCAAATATACAGTTAATATCTGCAACCACTTCCAAGAAAAGTCCGGAAAATCCCAAATTTGAAGAAAAAAATTAAAGTACAAGGGCAATAACTCTGGAAATAATTATTCAACCGGACTGAGATTGTAACATAAGCTGTAACTTATACAGATTTAGCTTTGTACTAAATATAGAGTTGATATCTGGAGTCACTTCCATAAAAAGTCCAGAAAACCGGAAAACATTGGTACGGGACTAAAAAGGGGAGATAACTCCTGAAGTAGTGGTCCGATCATAACGGAAATATGCGGTGCACAGGTTTATATGGTCATATGGCTATATATGAACTTTCAACAAAATTGAAGCAAAACTGTAGAAGAAGAAGGCCGGACAAAATTGTGTCCACGGACGGACAGACGGACATACTAACAAATGGGTAGTTGTGTGACTTTTTCCTTTGATCTTTTCTTGTGTGACTAGTCCCACAAGAAAAACTATTTTTGGCTCTAACTTTGGAAAAGAATGATCTGGAAGCTAACCCTAACCCTAACCCTATGTCCCACAACTGGCCAGGTTAATGTCACAAGAAATGGCCAGGTTAATGTCACAAGAGATGGCCAGGTTAATGATTTTACTTGTGGGACTAGTTAGAAAAAGTCACACAACTACCCTTTGGTGAGTGCGGACGGACGGACAGACGGACGTCCGGACGGACAGACGGACAACCTGATTCCAGTATACCCCCCCCAAACTTCGTTGTGGGGGGTATAATTAAACATAAACATCAAATTAACACATTTTCCGACCTTTGTCTCAACTATCTGTCCATATAGAAGGATTAAATAAAGTTTGTTTATGTTGTAAAAGTCGATGACGTCACTGCATGCCAACATGACGTCACGTAATTCGTACTTGCATCTATTTTCATCCAGGGAACGAAACCGCTTTAGCAATCTTTCTTTTTCTTCATTTTCTCCATTTTTCTTGGAGTTGCATGATAAAAGAATTACTATGCTATTAGTTTGGAAGTTCGGCCGTATTTTGGCTCGTCAGAAAAGTAGTTAAATGCTCGCCAAGGCTCGCATTTAACAACTTTTCTAACTCGCCAAAATACAGCTGAACTTCCAAACCACTAGCATAGTAATTCTTATATATCAGATAAAACACAAGTATATCAAACAGTTCAGATTCTGATTAAATGTCGAGCTACTTGGAATCTCATCTACATTCAAACAGTTTGCAACTGGCACCATTGATTTGCCTATATCGTAATAATTAAAGTTTTAATGACTGAACAAAACGCCCACGTCATGTTTAGATCTTAAATATTAAACACTGATTTACCATGATCTGTCCAAAGGGTCCCATCTTCATGATGTTTTGAAACTGTTCATACATGTCTCTCAATGTAAAATGACCTGTAAAAGGACAAAAATTGTTCCAATTTCATTCCACTAGCTTAATTTTTAATAACTTACAGATATAATGTTCTAAAAAAGCAGCTATGTTTAAAATGAAAATTAAGTCTTCCAAAATGAAAAATAAAAGGCTTGACAAATATCCAGCAACACTTGAGCAGACCTCTATAACAACAACAAACTACTGACTTGGAGTTGACCTTCCAATGCTATTTGAGCCTTGGCCATTTTACAGTAAAACCTGTCTAAAATCATGACTAAAATAAGTTTAATTCTATGTTTTAACCCTTAACCCTTTCTATGTTTATTCCAATTTTCAATACCTACTGAATATTCATGGACAAAAAAGTTATAATGAACTACTGAAGGTGGGACATAGTAGCCATTTTAGAAAGTAAAGAAACAGATCTATCAAATTCAGTAAGAGCAGACCCTGATTAGACGGCTCCAATAGGAGCTGTCTGATCTGGGTCTACCCTGTTTGCAAATGCATGAAAAAGCATTTATATGAAGGAAAGGGTTAAGACATACAGAAAGCATGCAGACTTCTACTATACTTCCAACCTGCATTAAGCAACCACCTGCCTTATAGACCCCAATGTTTATTCATTATACCATCGTTTAAGGCAGGTTCTAGTGTACTCAATAAATGTCCATAATATATTCAGAAGTAAAGTAAATTTCTATTAACACTTTCCCTGTTCAATACTCATGTGAGAAATAATGGCATCATAATATAATTCAGAATATTTTTATGATGGCAAATGTATTGTGTTTTTGGTGTTGGTAGAAACTGTATTCAGATCTATTATAAGTTCATAAGCAAAAAGAGCAGACCCTGATCAGATGGCTCCTATATGAGCTGTTTGATCTGGGTCTACCCTGTTTGCAAAAACTTGAAAAACTGTTTATATGAGGGTAAGGGTTAACTCATTTACAGTGTAAGTGTCCCCAAGAAGGGACAAAGGCAAACAATGTTGAATCAGAGCCATACAGCTCCTGACGGTCAGGAATCATAGTATATATACGGGCAAATGAACTTTGAAAATGAGGCTTATTTGGTTAAAAGACAACAGCCATATGTTTACCTTGTTTTAGTTTCTTCATCAGTTCCTCATTGTCATCTAGCTTCAGTTCATTCACCTTGTCGATCAAGCCCTCTATATCTCCCATACCTATAACATACAGCTTTTTAAGTACAACATGTAATATACATGAAGAAATTCATCATAAAAAGGTTACTTCAAGAACTGTTTGGACACTCATCAACTGTGGTCTAAATTTATTTGCCTTCAATATCTGTAAAAATAACAGTCAGAGTATTAAACAGTTTGGATCATGATGATATGATATGACTCTGCATCTCATCTTGATTAAACTGATTGAATAAGTTGATCACGTATTTGTTGTCAGCTTGTAAGGAGATGACATATAGGTTTGGAGTGCTTTACTTTTATACGATGCAGTTGTGTTTAAACCTTTACTCCATGAACATTCATGTAAGATATATAAATGACATCATGAATAATAATTAAACTATTTTTTCTAATAGCACATGGACCTGTGAATGTTTGGCCATGGCAAAAACTGTAGAACCATATCTATATTAAATGATAAGCAAACAGAGCAGACCCTGATCAGACGACATATTTATGGAGGAAAGGGTTAAAGTTTAACATTGACATTTCATTTGAAATGTACTGGTAATCATTTAAACCTTGAATATTCCATGAATATTTAAGAAATAATGATACCCTTGGCTTAATATTAATTAGATATAAGGGAATTTCTAGCCATGGCAAACAGAGCAGACCCTAAGCAGATGGCTCCAGTAGGAGGGTCTGCTCAGTTTGCAAAGGCTTAGAAAGGCATAGTTATAGTAAAGGAAGAGTACAGTAGAACTATTAACCTACCCAACAGTTTGCTCACAAATGGCTGCACTTTGAAGGGCTCAAAGTCGTCTATATGTTCACCTGTGCCAATAAAAATGACAGGACTTTTGGTTGCAGCAACACTGAAAAGGAAAAACGCCACAATTTATCATCTATCTATAACAGATTAAACAGACTTATGGATGCTAAAATAAAGCATGTTCATTAAATTTTTAACTCTTTCACTGCCACATCTTTAATTACCTATGCAATTTGTTTGGATCCAGATTAGATATCAAGTTGAACAAACAAAATTTGTAGCAGATGACAAATTTTGCATGTGACAATATTTGGTAGCGAAAGAGTTAAATACTAGTAGATTAAATGGACTGATGGATGCTAAACTAAAGCATGCTTGTTGAGATGATGTTTTTTTCTATAAGTTTCTTGTTGTTAAGGGATGTGAAAATTTGCACATTAATTAAAAATGCTCCATCCAAAACTAATTCACACACCTTTGACAAGAACACACAACTAATACACTTATGATCAACCATTTCAAACTATACAAGAGCAATAAAACGTATTCAAATACCAAAATCGTCATTTCGCAACACAACTGAATGTTGTGACCAATCATAAAGAGTGCTTACACCACAGGGTTTGTTTGAAAAATACAGGAGTTGCTCTAGAAAATGTTTCAAATTAAAATTGTAAAATTGTAAGTTAAAATTCTAAAAGAGTTGCTTTTCAGAGAGAAGCGAATGGACTACTTACGCACTAAGGGCCCCACCTCCTTTTGCATGGCCATCTAACTTTGTGATGATGACTGACGCAACATCTACCTTTTCCTTGAAGGCCTTAGCCTGGGCTTCACAAGCCTGACCTATTGATGCATCCATAACGAATATCACATTATCTGGGGTCTGAAATAATAACAACAACATATAACTGCAACAACTGTAAGACAATTGTACAAACCAAACTGCATATGTACCAAATATTCAAAGTTTTGATAAAAAAATGGTTTATTGCTTTAATTTTTGATGCGTCGATGCCAAGCAGTCTGTGTTTCTTACAATATGCCCTCTCCTCTTTGCAAAAATTGCAGCTAGATTCAGCCGTTTTTTTCAGCCAGTATGATATACTATATGTATTTCAACTGCAAAATAAATTTTGCCTTTGCATGTGAATGTTGTGCCATTTACAGTCAGTTGGACAGAGTATTCAATACTCTTTCCATTGACATGCCATCCTTTTAGCTGCACATGCAAATGGTTAAAATACTTGACTGTTGCCAATACTTTTCAAATGACCCTAGTATAATAAGTACCAACAAGTAAGGGTTTGACTCAGAAACCCTAAGAGAGCTTTCTGCATTACTTCAAGTCTGCATTCAGCTACCACTCATATTTTGAAAAACCTATTTCTTTATTTATAGGTTATTATACCGAGTTTCTAGTTGTTTTAGCGATTGTAAGTTTCCCCTAAGAAGTAAGGGGATGTTTATGAGATAGAATACGACATATTGTACAATGATATGGAATGTCACTGTTGAATTTTGCAACACTTGAATATTCTGAAAGATCATGACTGAGGCAAAATTGTGCAATAACTATTTGCCTTTTTACCTAAATTGATGAAACACTTAGACCCAGAATAAAATTGATTTATTCAAGTTTATTACGCATATTTAGCTGCCAAATATTTTAACATAATAATCACATATTTTTAAAGGGAGAAATTTCTCAGATTAACTACAACAACTTTCAGAAACTCTCACATTATTTTAAAAATCTTACAATGTCTTGGCACATGGTTTTTTCCCCCATTCATTTCAAAGGCTAGCTTTCCCCATTCTATATTTGGTCCCAATTTTCAATACCTACTGAATATTCATAGACAAAATAATTAAAATAGATATGGAGGGTGGAACATTGTAGCCATTTTAGACACTAAAGAAACAGATCTATCAACAGAGCAGACCCTGATCAGATGGCTCCTATAGGAGTCTTGGAGTCATCTGATCTGGGTCTACTCTGTTTTGCAAAGGCATGAAAATGCATTAATATGAGGGAAAGGGTTAAAAATAATCATAATTTCTTGGCACATGAAATTTTTCCAAATTCAATTCAAAGGCTAGCATAAACACTGCTTCTGACAGTTTACTAAGCCTTTCATATATCCACACCATACTTACTATATTTGTGTACACTTGTAACATTTCCTCAAACAGTGAATCTTCCTGCTTGTGACGTCCACTGGTATCCACTATGATTATCTCAAAGTTTTCTGATTTGAATTTTTCAACTCCATCTTTTGCAATCTCCACTGGATCTATTTCTGTGTAACTGAAATAGAAAAGTAATTTTGTTTTTCATTACTACAATACAGGGTCAGTACAATCATACAAACAGTTTTGTCATATATCAATCTGCTTATAATCATTATATAATATTTCTTTTTTTTGTGGAAATTTTCAGTTCTATACTCTATTTACATGTAAACTCAATGAATCCCACTTTTTCAATCATATATTAACCCTTCGCTTGCTAATCGCGTCAATATACCTACCTGTAAATAGTGAAGACCCAGATGAGACAGCTCCTGCAGGAGCTGTCTCATCAGGGTCTGCACTATTTACAACTTGATTGTGCAACCAGTGCACTCCACAGCAGTGATTGCACAGCGAAATACTTGTACACATTGAGGATATATATAATTATACAACAGGGCATGGGTAAAGAAGGAGAAATGTATTTTAAAATTCAGCAAGCGAAGGGTTAATACTACCGTCTTATCTCTAATAAACACTTCTGGGATGTCTTGCATTTTGTTTATAGGTGGTTGCTTCATGTAGAACCGCTCTTTGGGAAGCTTTGTTTTAGTTCCCGGTGTGATCCTGAGTTACTTGATATATATCTCATTTAGTTTCAAACTGTTAGTAAAGGCTATCTGTGTTATAGGTTCAATATTTTCCACCTGTAGAATTTATCTTAACCTTTTTCCTCATATAAAAGCATATTCATGCCTTTGCAAACAGTATACTCAGATCAGAGAGCTCCCGTAGAAGCCATCTGATCAGAGTCTGCTCTGTTTGCTTATGGAATTACAATGTGATTTTACCAGTTCTGCCAGGGTAAAAAGATTCTATATTCATTTAACATTATAAAAATGCAGCAAATGAATATTCATGATGTCATTTTTTCTTACATGAATATTCAACAGGGAAAGTGTTAATCCATAAGCATCTTTTCTTATTGAACTGGTTCAAATATATATTTTGAATGAATTAAAATTTCATTTTGAGTGATGTTTCTGAAACAATTATTTTGCAAAACAAACAGCACAGAGGACTCCTTAGGTCACAAATGAATAATTTCACCATGTGGCCAAATTAAGCAAACATCATTATTTAACATGCCAAATTTTCTTGTATGTAAATATACTTATCTGAGCATAAATGCATATTTATTTTTAAATGCATACTAGTTCTCCTATGCACTGTTAATTGTATCAAGATAAAAACAACAACAATGCATTAAAACATCTAATTTAACATTACCTCCCATAGAAGGGTATTCTTGCTTTTGTTGCATTCTGTTTCAGCTGGTCAAAGGCTCCTGCTCTGAATGTATCGGCACAGATAAGACATGTCTTCCATCCCTTCTTCTGGTAGTAGTATGCAAGCTACAGAAAGAGGACAGGAGAAGTCAAATAATGTTATCACAGGAACACATCAAACTCACATTTTATATCATACTGAGAATCAGTGATACTATGCATCACCTTTAGAATGCTGAGTAGCTTCCATCTGCCTAATTTTTCATCAGACTCAGAGATCCAGATAAGACAATAACTTCTTTATTTCTCTACCTAACCCATGCTGTGACCACTCTTTAGAATCATCTCGAGATGATTCTAAAGAGTGGTCACAGCATAGGGTTTGGTGGAGAAATGACAATTTTAGTATTTGAGTATGCACCTTTATCTGTTGCTCTGTTTCATAGAATCTATTCTCCTATTTTCTTTTTGCATAGACATTGTTTCTTCCTCTTTTTTGAAGAGATCATGTTTTGTCCTTTTTTCTTCTTGAAGAGACAATCAGATTGCCAACCAGTCTGGATCCTGATTAAATGCTATCTGGATCCAAACTGTATGCAAAAGTAATCACTATTTCTTTGGTCGGTTTGGTTTTTATCGGGTTTTACGTCGCTTTAACTGTATTTCAGTCATATCATGAAGTCCAGCTATTAAACTACAAGCGCATTGTTTCGCGCACAGAACATTCGGGTAGAGCCAAGAAAAATTTGACAGGACAAGCAACAAGGTTACAAAATATATTGATTTTGAATATATTCTAAACTTCTGTGTTTTCAGTTGAAACATATTAGACTCTCGATTACACCAATTCAAAACAATCCTGTATACATATGCCACTATAAAATAGCCATGATGTTATTCTAACAGGATATTCAACTGGGGAATGTTTAACAGACGTATTGCTGCAACTCATGCACTCTTGAGAACATTAACTAACCTTTGTACATGTTGTAGTTTTTCCGCTGCCCTGAAGTCCGACAAACATGATAACATTGTTCTTCCCCTTTGTTGGCAGCCAGGCTTTCACACCAGGATCAACAAGCTAGAGAGAAAGCAGTGTTAAGAATAATACAGTGCAGATGTTATGTTTTAACCCTTTCCTTCATATAAACGCCTTTTCACGCATCTGCAAACAGAGTAGACCCAGATCAGACACTCCTACAGGAACTGTCTGATCTTGGTCTGGTCTGGTCTGTTTGCTAATGGAATTCAATAAATCTGTTTCTTTAGTTTATAAACTGGTTACTATGTTCCACCTTCCATATTTCATTATAACTATTTTGTCCATGAATATTCAGTAGGTATTAATATTTGGAATAAACATAGAACAGGGAAAGGGTTAAATGACCACTTACTGATTAAACCATCCCCGTATAGGCTATTTTAGACTCAACTTCTTTAAATAAATCTACTGAAATAGAGCATTTACTACAAGAAAGGGAACTTTTAGAAGTGTGTAGTTTCGAAAACATTGTAATAAATAGAGCATTTGCTCCTATGGAATAAATGCTTTATTTATCAAAATTTTCAGAGGTGTCAATATGGCTTGCTATAAAAAAACTATAAACTTTTTCTATTTCACTTAAATCTATTCTTATTGACAAAGACTTGTTAAGCTTTACTCCATAAATACACCTTCCTACGCCTTTGCAAACAGTCAACCCAAATCAGACAGCTCCTGTAGACCATCTGATCAGGGTCTGCTCTGTTTGCTTATGAGATAATATTAATATGATCCTACAGTTTCTGCTATGGCCAAATATTTCTGTGTGCATGTGTCATCATAAATTCAATCTAATTAATACTCATGATATCATTATTTATTATGTTCATGGAGTAAAGGGTTAAAGAAGGAAAATAATGCCTCTGGCTCAAACATACAAGGCATTTCTTTCTTGAAACGGAGTTCAAATTTTGTGCAAAAAAGATGTATTTCAGTTCTTTTAATATGTGTATTTTACCTTGACCAATTCTTTAAATACTGATGACTGGATCATCCTGCGTTTGTTCAGACCTCCTGCCATCTCGTCAAAATCAATAACAGATCTACATTGTAAAATAGATAAATGTAAATGAAAGATACACATCAGTAAGCATGCCAGTGGCACAGGTGAGCTGTAGAGGCACTTTAGTATAAAACCCTTTCCTTCATATGAATGCCTTTTCATGCCTTTGCAAACAGAGGAGATCTAGATCAAATGGCTCCTGTAGGAGCCGTCAGATCAGGGTCTGCTCTGTTTGCCTATGAAATGAAACAGATCTGATTCTACAATTTTTGTCTAAGTCAGCAATTCCCTTTTAAATTTTTATCTTATAAAAATATAAGATTTATGAATATTCACAAAGTGATCAATTCATGCATAAATGTCCATATTAAAGGGAAAGGATACATATTGACTGCAACCCTCATAAATTGTTAGTATAAGTTAAAATCAACTGCTGCCTTTCAAATATGTTATCAAAGCAAGGCCTACATTGTTTGTCACTATTCAGGGTATTAGAAATGCTACCAAGCTGAAAACCCAATATATCAATATTGACAAGCTGCTTACAATTGCACCATTAATAGTACTAAGCAATAGATAAAGGTGCATATTCAAATACTAAAATCGTCTTTTCTCTACCAAACCCTTCGTTGTGACCACTCTTCAGATTTTTAAAGAGTGGTTTTCAGCATAGGGTTTGGTGTAGAAAATAAAGGAGCCTGCTGTTCTTGAAAATGTTTTGAGTTGTGCACCTAATCTGGGCCTCTGTTATATAATAGTAAAACTAAACAATTTCAGCTCACCTGACATTTTCACGTAGTTGTTTGACCAATCTGACATTGACATCTGCTTCCAGTAAAGCCGAGCATATTTCCTTTAGCATGCTATTCAAAACCTAGAATGTAAATTGAAACATAATACATAATGTCTGTAAACGGTCAAAGATTGATACTAATCAAACACTGGCAAATTTCAAACAAATACAAAATATCTATTGCAAGATATTCTGATATTTTTGTTTGTTTAACCCTTTCACTAATAAAAATGTCTTTCACCCTTTGCAAACAGAGCAGACCAGATCAGATGGGTTCTGTAGGAGCTATCTTATCAGTGTCTGCTCAGTTTGATTGTGACATGATATATATCTGATTCTAGTTTTTGTCAAAGTAAAACTATTCAGTTAAATAAATAATATAAATAAATATACATACATGTAACAATATTATTTCTTATATGAATATTGAACAGGTAAAGGGTTAGCAATATGAAGATGAAGTTATTATATTTGCTACTATACCTTCAGAATCATATGTATATTTAGACAAGTGTGGAAAAGGGTAAATTATTTTCAAAGTTACCTCTCAGCCAGCCTTTCTTGTTGGTAAGTATTAGAAATTGAGAATACTGTACTCTCAGTAAATTATGAGTAATGTCACTATATTATAATGAACACCAAAATGTGTCTACAAGAGAAATTTAAACAGTAAACTGTAGCACTTGTCTTAACCCTTTCCCTCATGTAAACGTGTTTTCACGCATCTGCAAACAGATTAGACCCAGATCAGACGGCTCCTAGAGGAGCCGTCTGATCAGGGTCTATTCTGTTTGCTGATAGAATTTCAAAGATCTGTGTCTTTACTTTCTAAAATGGCTACAATGCTCCACCTACCATTTTTCATAACCTTTTTGTCCATGAATATTCAGTAGGTATTGAAATTTGTAATAAACATAGAACAGGGAAAGTGCACTGGCCATTGATTTATTGAACATAGGAGTCTTAAAAAGCAGGTGGAATCAGGATGCTTAACCCTTTCCCTTATTCTATATCTATTCCAAATTTCAATACCAACTGAATATTCATGGACAAAATAGTCATAATGGAATATCGATGGTGGAACATTGTAACCATGTTAGAAACTAAAGAAACAGATCTATTCAAATTCCATTAGCAAACAGAGCAGACCCTGATCAGACGGCTCCTACAGGAGTCATCTGATCTGGGTCTACTCTGCTTGCGAATGCATGAAAAAGCGTTTACAAGAAGGAAAGGGTTAATGCAGGACAAAAGTAATGCAGAAAGCTCCTATAGGAGCTTGCTGCATTACTTTTGACCTGCATTAAGCTACCACTTACATTACAGACCCATAGTTAGACATCTTTTTGATGGCCTCTTAAGACAGGGACTACTGTATATCTATATATATTTTTTTATCGTAGGTCTCCTTTATACACCTCTTATTTATACAGAGCTCAGTACTTCTATCCTCTCTTTGACACATATCAGAAGTTATGTCAGACTTTTAATGCATAGTTGCAAACTGAAATTGTCAAGAAAATGCACATGCTTATTCTAACACCTAATCTCCTAAGAATAAAGATTACAATTAAGTCAGTGAACTAACACAATGACATTACAAAACAAAAACTTGGCTTAAATTGCAAAAGAACTTTTCTTACCTCCTCATTGATAATGGTAGCATTGCCCAGAGATCTGAGCGCCGATGTGATCTTCCGACCTAAGTCTGCTAAAACCATCTTGTCTGGCTGTAGTTGTCACACTTTATGAAAACTGCTGCACTTCAACTGAAAATAAACAAAATTTTCTTTACAAAAATACACAAACAAATCACTGATAATTATTATCATAACATTCTTAAAAGGTTTTAAATATACATGTATAAAAACAAAGTGAAGCTTAACCCATTCCCTCATATTGACGACTTTTGACGACTCTGTAAAAGTCACTTAGTGAAACCGTTGTGATAAATACAGCATTTGCTCCTATAGGAGCAAATGCTCTATTTATCACAATGGTTTCAAACTACAAAATTCTAAAAAATTCCTTTTCTCTAGTTAATGCTCCTTTTCGGTAGATTTATTTTAAAGAGGTTGGATCTAAAAATAGCCTATGAGGTAATGGGTTAACATGAACTAGTGCCACTGTCAAGCACTTGAGCCAACCCAGAGAGTATTGACACCAATACATGTAGCATAATGTAAACATGATGTATAAGGTATATTCTGCTGAGGAAAATGTGCTGTGGATGATGATTTCTTCAAGTGTGATGCAAATGAGTAAGGTTCAAATAATTAGACCAATTCCGGTTTATCATGTCACTGGTCAAATATTGTCGTCTACAACATTTGTCGCCTGCTACAGATTTCGTTTGTTTTTATTTTCTCCCCTTTTCTTTAATTTTTTTTTCATTTTGCACATTAACCAACAGTTTGGATCCTGATGAGACACAGAGTTACTGAGCATCATATCTGGTTTGCAAAGGTAATATCACAGGTAATGACAAAAAAATAATTTTCACAATGCTACAATGAAAATATGATGTGTGTACTAAAACTGAATGTTAACATAATAGAATATATTATAATTATTATATATACTGCGATCAGATGTGTATGTCCCGCGCATATATTGGTAGCTACTAGGCAGCCCTTTTTTAAGGTTTTGGGGAAGTGTGGCGGGGCCTTTAGACTGGGGAATTTTGTCTTATATCTTCTATACAGTATTGTAAGTTTCAGTAATTACTAAATCACAGTGACATATAAGTCACTAGTTTGGTTTAAAGAGTTCAGGTGTTTCCTCAGAATTTACGATTTCACTGTCGTTAGAAATTTGTGCCCAAGAGCTAGACTGATTCATGACAGCTTGTTTAAACATAAAGTCAATCTTAAAAGATCCCTTTCCGTCATTCTTTTTTAATTTTTTTTCACATAACAACGACTATTATGAGACATTTTCGATGTTTACAGAAAGCATGTTTCATGTCCCGACGACGCTTGACTTTTCTAGTATCAAATCAATAAGCGTCTAGCGATGATGACTCACATTCGGAACTACTCGCCAATTTCCCTACTATCGGAATATCTCAATATATGGAAGTTACGTCTACGAATCTCGGTGCATGTTTAACAGTTGCTTGGACAGAAATAATTCGGAACATCGGCCTTCAAAAATACGACATGAGGTGGGGGAATTTTTACCAGATTTTGGGGGAAAAAGTATATGATTTGGCTTGGGGAATGGGGCCGAATATCGGCCCAAAAAATGGCATAAAAAAAAGGGCTGCTAAGATATAATTCATTTAATCAAAATACCTTGAGTTTCAATTGTACATCATTATTTTTCTACTCGATATCATTTTTCAGCCATTTGCCATTTAAAATGAAATACACAATGTTTACAATTGGTAAACATTGTTTTTAGGCCTGAAATATTTGAAAAACAATGACACTAACAGTGACTTGTAAGTGATTTAAATTTTAAACTTATCTCAATCTGTTAAGAAATGAAAAAAAAATCCCCATTCAATTTGAGTGTCAAACTTTTTTTAAATCAGAGACATATACGTTAATTGTCGTTATAAATAAATGTCCCTGTTGAAATGGACAGAACGACAGACACTGGATTGTCAGTAACTTGGGTCAATCACTCAATGTTTTGACGTATATATGCGAAATTTAAGCAATTACAGAGCCATGGTTAAAATCTGATAAAAATATGGGACAGGTTTGACTAACAAAATATTTAATGTGAGACCAGTTTGACTTTTATGGGGCCGGTCTGACCTGCTTCCGTGGGTATTGACACCAACAAAATCGTGAGAAACAGAGAACTTGTAAAGCAAAAAATTAAACCAAATTCTGTAAGTATATTATATTATTAATTTCAAAAGAGTTGAAGATTAACCCTTTCTCTGTTGAATATTTATGTAAGAAATAATGACATGATATATGCTGATATGTTTTTATTATGGCATATGCACACAAGAGCCACGTGCAGCGCCAATGCTCATCTGATTTGGTGCTTGTCCAGCTAGATTAAAAAAGGGTCACAACTCAAAAAAATTTGAAATCAAGGGTTATGGTTCTTTATAATCAATCTTATGAAGGGGTCTTCCCCTCAATGAGATCTACTAACCTATGAAGTTTCATGTTGATACCTCTTATACCTTTCGAGTAATGAGCCACATTAAAGTTTTTGCACGCTGCCGATGACAATGCCTACATGTACGATGACATTGCCTACGACCCAGTGATCACAAATTACACAATAGCTTGACTTTTCTTCGAAACAGACGAGCTAACAACTTAAACAAGATGTTTTGGTATTGACAGAAACTGAAGAGTCATACCAGTGAGACATTACCTGAGCAATACCTGAGAGAAACGTACCTGTGAAGTCATTGCGGCCGTATGGCCTAGAACAACAACAACAACAACAATATGATAATTTCATAACCAAACAGAACAGATCCTGATCAGATGGCTCCTACAGGAGAATAGGCTGCAGATAGTATTAATAAGAAACAACAGTACATTAACCTAATTGTACATGTTATGATGTGCATACTAGCACCATGTAATGCCATTTCGCCATTTCTTTACGCTTTTGCTAACAAAAAATGAAAATGAATCAGAAATATTAAATAAATCTGTCAAAAATGTGACAACACTTTTTGAATATAGTTTGTTCAAGTTGTCTATGGTGAATTATCTCTGCTACGATGCTAGTGTTTATCAGGAATATTGCATCCGAAATAACAGTAATGTCCGAACTTACTACAATATGGTGTAGTTGTTGGATAAAATATGGTAAGTTCAGATCAAATGTCCATGGGCGGGTCAGTCTTGCACCGTTGAAAATTTAACCGAATAGTAAATAGGCAATTTCCAGATGTATAAAACTTAACATTTGGTTCACATATGCGTAAAATAGTCCATTTTCAGGAAACTTCTGGTAGATTGCGTCAAGATCGTCGAACACGTCAATCGCAACAATCGGAAGACCTCGGTATTTTCCGGGCAAGTTCTAAAACACTGACGAATCAGCTGACCATACAGGAAACTGTTGACTGTATATTGGTAAATAGGGGTATCGGAAAGTTCTGACCTATACGGAGGTAGAGAAGGGTATGGAAAAGTGCTGACGATGTAAATAAAGAGGGAAATAAGTCGGCATTATCCAGTGAATACGTGGTGACCGTACCCGGAACTTTTACAAAAAAAATCCGGTCGGCTCTTTCCAGCCGAAGACGGAAATTATACCTATCCTCTGTCAATGGAGCGCTTTTCGAACATCCGCGATGGCTTCAATATTGGAGTTTGTTTTAAAAGGAGAGTTATCCCCTGACACTATCGTAAAATGGCTCCAGGAAGCAAGTAATGGAAATGTGAGTTTCCATGTGTAGATTCCTTGATTGTTGTTTATTTTTATGTAAAAAACCAATAACATATTTCCCCCACCCACTAACAATTGCGCACCGTCATACATTCGTACTCACTGTTTCGAGTTCTTCTGTATGTTTGTTAGGGCTGACTATTGGGACTAGTTTTGACTATTGCAATACTATTGCTATTGCTGAAAGTACTATTGCGATACTATTACTATTGCTGGAAACTATTGCAATACTATTGCAATAGTTATTGCCAAGATTTGAAAACTTGTAAATGCAAATTTGCACAGTGTAAGCAGGGGTGGCGAAATCTCAAAAAAATGCACCTGTCCACGGACAAGTGATTTGAAAAAATCACTTGTCCGTACCCAATATCTAGTTGTCCGTAACAATTAATTACCTGATTAAATAGTCGCAATAACATACAGTCCTGGTCACCAAATCTTATTGCATGGAACACTGGTCATTTGCCATGGCATTCTTTAACTTGTCTCGTGTTTCCCCATCCCCAATTTTATTATGCAGCTGGCGTGTTTTGTACTTTTTTCATGAGACACAATAGAGTCTTTCCTTGTAACAGAAGTACCTATGTAAAAAGCACTCTTTTGATCAGCTATAAAGGGAAATTCACGGCATATTTTGCACGTCGCAGTACCGGCATCGTCAACTCTAAGCCACCTAAATTCAGTCAACCAAGGTGATTGAAATACTCGTTTTCGTTTGTTTTGATCATACTTTCTGTCATAGTCAATTTTTTTTCGGAGGTGATGGTACCTCGAGAGTTTTACTTATACCCGTGTTTTTGATTACAAAACGATCCATCGTCTGCTATAATCACTATTTTTCATTAGCGGAAATAAGCTACACATCCGGTAGAGTAAGATAAAATAAAACGTGGTCGCTAAATACCGCCGCAGAATAGCGCCACGTCCTATGTTTTCGGGACAGGTAAAGATCGATAATTAGACTCTGCCTGCTATTGTAGTACTGTAAACTTCCGTTTTACTCGCGCTACATAGTAAAAAGACGATGTCGGGCCGGCTAGAATTTAAGCGCCAGTACAATTAAAATGTGATTTTGTGTAATTGAACATTGGAATTTCTGCTTGCCCACGGACAATCAAGACAGGAAAATTAACCTGTCCGGACCCGAAAATGGCCACCTCGGACAACACGGACAGTTGATTTTGCCACCCCTGGTAAGATATAACTTTGCTGTAAATACTTACTAAAAATGTTTGTGGAAATGATTTAAAATAGATTGGGCTTTGCCACTTGTGTTTTACGGCTTTTGTTTTTAACAAACTCGATCTCCGCTATGGTTGACGCCACAGGGGGCCAGAGCGTAGGGCATAAATTGACCAAAAAACCCCAAAAAAATGACCCCCGAAAAAAAAAATATATATGAGTATATATTATAGACAAGGGTTCGAACTGTCAACAATGCCATTTCACTACCTCCCGTAATAAACACGTCATATTTTTTTCACGTATTGATCAAATCGACTAGATCCAACTTTTCCAAATACCTAAATAGTCACACTAATGATAACCATTAACACTTATCGTGTATTTTTTCTTGATCTCGAAAACGAAATAAAAATCCGAGCAAAATGTTGCTCATTTTACTAGGTTGTCAAAGTTCGTGCAATCGTCAATTTCAAGACTGAACAGCAACATAACGTCATGCAGGGGAGAAACGGCAGCATGCAACCAATAAACGAACATATAATATGTAACTTGCCAGCATTAATCACCCGCGAATCGCTCTCGGGTCCACCGATTTCGCAATCTTTCTGTTCAAACCGTCAAATTTCAAGCTGGCTTTCCATTTTGAATCACGTGACTACATATGTAAGCTGTCATTTCATTGGCTCTCGGGGGTATAGGAGAAATCAAGAGCCAATGAAATGACAGCTTACATATGTAGTCACGTGATTCAAAATGGAAAGTCAGCTTGAAATTTGACGGTTTGAACAGAAAGATTGCGAAATCGGTGGACCCGAGAGCGATTCGCGGGTGATTAATGCTGGCAAGTTACATATTATATGTTCGTTTATTGGTTGCATGCTGCCGTTTCTCCCCTGCATGGCGTTATGTTGCTGTTCAGTCTTGAAATTGACGATTGCACGAACTTTGACAACCTAGTAAAATGAGCAACATTTTGCTCGGATTTTTATTTCGTTTTCGAGATCAAGAAAAAATACACGATAAGTGTTAATGGTTATCATTAGTGTGACTATTTAGGTATTTGGAAAAGTTGGATCTAGTCGATTTGATCAATACGTGAAAAAAATATGACGTGTTTATTACGGGAGGTAGTGAAATGGCATTGTTGACAGTTCGAACCCTTGTCTATAATATATACTCATATATATTTTTATTTCGGGGTCATTTTTTTGGGTTTTTTGGTCAATTTATGCCCTACGCTCTGGCCCCCTGTGGTTGACGCCATCTTGAAAACATAATGCCAATTATATGAAAGAACTATCGAAACTATCGATAGTCAGAGCAACTATCGCAATAGTCTATCTTCAAATGGAAATAACTATTGATAGTGTAATTGGTATAGAGAACTATCACGATAGTTCGATAGTTTGATGTATTGTTACACCACTAATGTTTGTACGGTGTAACTTGTATAGACTATATACAAATTATTAGTGTTACATTTGTAGCTAGTAGGGATGGTGACTTCCATTTAATTAAACGTCTTAAATCTGTGATTTTGTCTGTCAGTCTATGTCTATAAGACTTGGTTCTTGAAACTAATTATTTTTTATTCCTAACCATTTCCTTCATATAAACGTGTTTTTCACGCATTTGCAAACAAAGTAGACCCATATATTTTCTTTCTTTTACAATATGGCAAGCAATCATGAATTACACAATCATTATTTGGCCATGCATTAGAAAAGAGCGTGGTCCCACCAGTTTTCGATTGTTATCAACTATTACTAGGGTGCTGGAGAAATCGCCTAGTAACGAAATCGCCTACAATTAGATATATAGTAAACCAATTGGAGATTTCGCCTAGAAGCAATCATAATATTATAGTGATTTTTTTTCTCACCTATGGTACAGGTACGGACAATATGACAGAACTATAAAGAATGTTTGTAACAAGAATAAATTGTCCTGTTGTGTTGTTTTCCAGATCAAGATAACCAAGATTGGACGATCACCACCTGGAATTTGAAAGCCCATTATTACAAGGGTTGATAATTATATACCGATAGGCGATTTTTTGCAGAAAGTGTAAATGTCACATGTACGAAACAGTTATATGAGTCTTACTTACTGTAAGATGATCTGGATCCAGTAAATATTCGATTAGCAATATTGTTTAATAAAAATTGTTGGTAATCACAGTAGAAAACAAGAGCCGCATGCGGCGCCAATGCTCGTCTGATTTTGTACTTGTCCAGCTAAATTTTTAAAAATTGAAAACGATAAAGGGCCATAACTCCAAAATTTTGAGATCAAGAGTTATGGATCTTATATAGGGGCCTTCCCCTCAATGAGATCTACTAACCTATGAAGTTTCATGTTGATACCTTTTATACTTTTAGAGTAATGAGCTACATTAAAGTTTTTGCAGGCGACTATGACCCAGTGATCACAATATAGGGCTGCAACGATACGCCCATGTAGCGAATACGAATATGTATCACGATACAGTATAGCGAATACGAATAAATATTCGCAAATACGAATACAGTTACATAAACATGCTATGGCATAAGCTAATAAGAGTTACTTAAGCCAAAGCATGTCCAGACTGAGTCCATGTTTAGGATTAGGAATCTTTAAGCTTATGATGAAAATGCTACTGGACATGTGCTGATAAGCAAGGGAAAAGTATGAGTTTAAATTAATATTTAATTGGCAAAGTCACATAAACTAGAAACACTTAAAAGAAACTTGTTCAAAAGTAAACTGGTCCAGTCCTATAATCCTATTATAGTCTTTTACTCTTTAGGCAATATGCATAAAAATAATACTAATTCAAATTCAAGAACCTTTCAAGCACCATCAAAATACAGTGCATTACACTGTATCTAATTGAATATAGCCTGCTGGTTTCGTCCATTTCTGGTGAATCGTGAACGAACTCAAATAAATTTGGTCAATAAATTTTGGGTACGTTCAGACATTGGGGTGCTCCGATAACTAACCGCTAGAGCCCACAACTAGCAGTATCACTTCATTTCGTGGTGGCACACTTTACAAACAGTGATTTCATTGTTGGTTTTTCCTTCTGATCCCGTCAGAAACCCTAAATGATTCCAAACGGGGCTTTTATATTTGGTTGGAGTCTGAAAATCTCTTTCGGCCCCGACATTGTTATGAAACAACTGTTTGCGGTTGTCGTAAAAACTAAGAATTAGTCCTATCAAAACAAACTTGTTTTCGGTAATTGTTTCGTGTATTTGAACCATTTGACTACTTTTCTGCAAAAAGTGAATACAAGACTACAATTATTAGGCCAGTTGAATCCAACAGGACCAACATACGGTGTCGTGATTTGTAAACATAAGAAGTCATCAAGAGTCATCTCCCTTGGTGTCACTGCGAAAAGGCGTTTCGCAGCTGGAATGTTTCGCTCATATTTCAATTATTTCTGGCGAAAATATGTTGTTTTTCTTTTAATTTTGTTAATTTTCTATATGTCTAATTGTATTCGTCAATATTCAGTCACCGCCAGAAACGATATTCGAATAATTCGAATACGTTAGTGTATCATGACAGCCCTATCACAATAGCTCGACTTTTCTTCGAAACAGACGAGCTAATAAAATTACTATAATCGGCAAATAACCAATCCCCATTACAGCAATTTTATTTTCTACTGTGATAACTGACAGTTTTTATTAAATAATATTGCTAATCGAATATTTACTGGATCCAGATCATCTTACAGTAAGTAAGACTCATATAATTACTGTTTCGTACATATGACATTTTCACTCCCTGCAAATTCTGCATAACTATTGATGTCATTATTGCTCTTCTTTCTAATTTTCTGTCAAATTATATGTAGTAATCAGGGGCTACACTGATCAGATCCAGATCATCTGACTAGACATAAGACTCATATTATAACTTGTTCCATGCATAATTATGACATTCTCACTTTCTGCATAACTAGTATAATTATTTTGTTTACCTTCTTAAATGTCAAGATGGCGGGTTTCCAAACCTGTTTTCGAACATCCAATAAAAATCGTCATAGTATCTAAAGTAATTTGTGCAGTTAGGTTTATGCTATTCATTCCACATTTGTATAAAAACCATACACACAAGTTGGTCACAAAAAAATGTTAACTTAAATATTACCGTAATAAAAGTGTAAAAAATATTGGTCGCAATTAGTGGCTAGATGAATGGGAATTTAACAGGGTAGTTATTTTTCCTGAACTGGATTATGAGGATCATCAGTTTCAATGCTTTTTAGGCCATTGACAGCTTTGTAGGCATTTGTGGGTGCTGTGGGAGAATTCAATCTGTAATTGCCCACATACTTGATGGATAGACTTTAAAAGATAGATCTACCATGGCTAATAACAGTTTCTGAACTGGGACAGGTCATGTGTTCTATTATGTTACGTGTATACATGTTAAGGGAATAGACTTTTTTATTATTATTATTATTATTATACCACATTTATATAGCGCTCTTTTCACACTGGATATGTGCGTTCAAAAGCGCTTCACATGGATAAAATCACTAACCGGAACCATCCGCATGATTATCTATCCAGACAATGAAAGATGTACAATATATATGAAATCGCTAGCCGGAAGGAACTACATGATTTTCCACCCGGTCAGTGAAAGATAAGCAAAAGATATACAATAGATATAAAATCACTATCCGCAAGAAATAGCATAAACTGTATTAACAAACTTGATACAGACAAGTTGACTGAAAGCCATGCTCATCAATATCACAAATTAGAATAAACTATATTAACAAACTTGATACAGACAAGTTGAATGAAAGCCGGACTCATCAGTATCACAAATTAGAATAATCTGTATTAACAAAACTTGATACAGACAAGTTGACTGAAAGCCATGCTCATCAATATCACAAATTAGAATAATCTATATTAACAAACTTGATACAGACAAGTTGACTGAAACCCATGCTCATCAATATCATAAATTAGAATAAATGGGCTGACTGAAAATCATTCCATTTATATGACTATTGGGTCAACTGTTAGCTTGATAGGTTGGCTGAAAGCCATTCCTATCCTGAACTCAGTTGCCACTGTACATGACTACTGGGTCAACTGTTAGCTTAATAGGTTGGCTGAAAGCCATTCCTATCCTTAGCTTAGTTGCCACTGTACATGACTTTTTTAACTGCACTATATGTATCATAAAGACAACTGCGTCATAATTCTGTATTGGGATTTCCACAACAAACTCGAAAGGGAAGTGCTGGTAAGGATTTTCTCAAGTTATACTTATATTAGACACCGTAAATTTATAGGGTTTTCAAATAGTTGTTAGTCGGTTAAAAAGCTTTGCAGCTTATGTTTATTGTTATATGTCTTGCCGACTCAAAATAAAATTTTATTTCATTTGATTTGATTTGAAATAGGGGCAATACATGTACTGGTAGTAGTAGAAATGGCCATTTTTTCTCTCAAAAACTATAACATCATGTAAAATTACATGTTTTTCTTGTGAATTGTTGATTTTGATAGCTGTCCATCTTCTTATCAATAATTATAGTGTATTACTTAGGTAAGTGTATGACGTCGTAGCGTGTGCATACGCGGAAATTCTCACAAAAACATGAGATGTTCGAAAACAGGTGGGGTTCGAAAATACAGTACATGACGGTACCATGATGATGTCTCCCAAGCTACTCAATCAACCTGTAAAGAACATGACATTGAGCAAAACAAGTGCAGACTTAAAGTCATCCAAAATATCATGAGACTGTACATATATATGTATGGTGATGAAAAGGCTGTTAGTATAGTTAAAAGATAAAAGCAGATTTTGTATTGTTATAAGAGTTGTATCAGACCCTTAAAAGGATGGTATTTTTAACACTCTAATGGGATAAGTTTACTACATTTATTCTCTCTCGCATACTACTAGCAACTATAAACATGTACACCGCATTCTACAGACATACATGATGCAGTGGTCAGTGAGTAAATAGGCTCCGTCCATACAGGAGCTTCTACAGGACTCTCGAGCCATCTGATCTAGGTTTACTCTGTTTATAAAGGCGTTTATATATGAACTGACCCTTTGTTAATATGCCTTTCTATGCCTTTGCAAACAGAGTAAACCCAGTCCCCAGAGGTCCAGATAAGATGGGTAAATTGAAACATTCACAAGAGTACCTCCTTTATTTCTCCAAGAACAAAACCCTATCCTGTGACTACTCATTAGGATCGTCTCTTCGCGAGGATTCTAAAGAATGATCACAGGATAGGGTTAACCCTTTCCTCCATAAATACACTTTTCTACACCTGTAAAAGTCACCTGTTGAAACCATTGTGATAAATAGAGGATTCGCTCTTATAGGAGCAAATGCTCTATTTATCACAATGGTTTCAAGCTACAAAATTCTAAAAAAAATTCCTTTTCTGTAGTTAATGCTCCTTTTGGGTAGATTTATTCAAGTGGCTGGATCCAAAAATAGCCTATGGAGGAAAGGGTTAAGTGGAGAAATGACGATTTTAGTAATTTTATATGCACCATTATCTGTAGCTCTGAGTCATCCTGATCAGATAGTTCATGTAGGAGCCATCTGACCAGGGTTTGCTCGGAGTACTAATGATATAACATAAATATGATTCTACAGTTTCTGCCATGGCCAAACTTTTCATTATTGGTAAAGCATAATAATAAAGCTGTGATAACAATAAGTTGAAATGCAGCTGTGATAACAATATATTAAATATTTGTACTGAGGCCCAGATAAGATGCGTAAATAGTAAATTGAAACATTTTCAAGAATAACTCCAGTATTCTCCACCAAACCCTATGTTGTGGCCACTCTTTTCTCTCAAATCGCCCTCTAACTTGAGCCCTGATGTATTCTTTTTATTACAGGATGATATTCCAGAAACTCTCCTGGAACTAGACAGTCTGAGACTGGAGTTTATACCATTTTTTCTGAACTATTTGAGAGATCATACAATTCATTTACTGCAGTCCTCCAAATCAGCCACTCCATCACCAGCTAAAACTCCATCCTTGAAGAAGATTCAGAAATCAGTTCGAAAGAAAAGGGATGAGAATGGCAAACGGCAGCAGCTGTTTGGTTCAAGTGCTGCTGGTGATCTAGATGATATAAAGACTTTGCCAACATCCGTTTTTTCTCCTAATACCTCACTGGACTCACCCAACTATGTCAATGTTAGACATGAGGCACCCAACTCAAAAGGCAGTTTCAGATCTGGATATGCCAGCCAAAAGAGTTCCCCTCAGTGTGGGAGTCAAAGATCTCCATACAGTCAACATACACCAGATCAGCAGAGATCTAAACAAAAACTTAGTTTGGGAGAGTTTTTAGTAACACCTGATGATGACAGTAAAATCAATGGATGGAGGAAAAAGTCTCCCCATTCTGGAGGTCGTGGTCGGGAGTTCAGTGTTGATAATTCACCCTCACCTGTGTTCAACCAGGGGAGGAAATCTGGTGGAGGTAGGCGTAAGCATGCTAGTAGTCCCTTGGTTCAAACTTTTTCTTATCAGAGCCAGGAGCAGCCATCACCACCTGTGTTCAATTTAACAAGCAAAAGTGACTTTCCACCTGTGGAAAATATGCGCCAGGCAGGTAGCTTGGAAAAGAAAAGTCAGCAGAATCGCAGATCTTTAGAACTGAAGCAGAACTCATATGAAGGCTGTGATAAAAAGACCTCTCGAGTGATCAATTTTTCAAATCCTGATTCAAACCCAGTCAGTCAGTTTTCCAAAGATTTATTGCAAGAGACAAAGAGAATCTCACCTATAACTGTTTGTGCTAACAATTCACAAGGACAAAAGCAAACAACTCCAACACTGCTTAAAGGTGAAAATTCCTATCCTAGTTCGCAAGGGACAAGACGGATAAATCCAACATTAGTGAAGGTAGATAATTCAGTGCCACAAAATGTAGCCTTCCTGGTACCAATAGAGGAAAATACGACTAGTAACAATTTTGAATCTATACAAAAAACAGATGCATTCAAGCAACCAAAGATAGAAGCTACAGATGGTGGACATCAGAATCTATCAGAAGAGAGAGAATTGTTAAAGTAGGTTTGCTCAAAGTCTTTACGAGTCTCAAATTCTTCACCCCTTCCTCCATAAATACGCCCGTCTACTGCTTTGGAAACAAGGTAGACCCAGATCAGATGACTCCTATATAGAAGCTGTGTGATCAGAATCTGCTCTGTTTGCTTATGAAATTTATATAATGAATTATAATTTGAGATGAAATTTATAAAATGATTTGAGTCCACACAAAAAGTCAGCTATGACACATGTCATGATGATCTCATTATTTCTTACATGAATATTCATGGACTAATTGGGTAACCCTTTATTTGATATGGATGCATATTTATGCATCGGGGCTTATATTCATAAAGCTCCTTAGGAATATTTTAACCTTAGGATAACTTTTAAAAGGAGAAATTTTCTGTCTACAGTTGTAGCAAAACTATTGAGTAAACTTTTCATTCAGTGGCTTCTAGAATATTTGGTTTTAAAAGTATTATAATAAAGCTGTATATAAAATATAATATACAGTATATATTTTATATACAGCTTTATTAGCTTTACTTGTATTGGAATAATTGATTTTATATGGTTAAGGAATATTCAAGAAACTAAGGATTTTTTCTTAAGTTTTCTCAGCTCCTTTAGCTTTATGAATAGGAGTCCAGGTCTTTTTTTCTAGCAATTTTGGAAAAAATGCTTTTTAGTAGACTTTGAGATTTTTTCGCACATGAATTTCAATAACGTTGAAAGAATTTTTGTCCCATTTTAACTTTTTTCACCTTTTATTTATCATTTTATTCAAAATTTGGTTTCTAATTGGGATTTTTGTTTTTGAATTTAGAAAAATGTTACCGTCTTTGGCTTTTGCATAGAGAATCAATGGGTCTTTTAACCCTTACAGTGCGGGACCCGAGTCACTAATGTCCTTTGCAAACAGTGTAGACCCAGATGAGAGGGCTCCTAGGGGAGCCCTCTCATCAGGGTCTACACTGTTTGTCATGTTACACTTTTCTTTAGAAAACATCCCTAAATATTCACTATAAGCTTGACCTATTTGAATTTTGGAAGAGTCCATTTGAAAATTCAGCGTTGTAAGGGTTAAACAGAACCATGTATACATCAGAAAAAGGCCTGTGCATTTCCAAACAGAGCAGACCCTGATAGCTCATTTAGGAGCAGCTGTCTGGCCAGGGTCTGTTCTGTAAATGCATATGGAATAATATTACAGGTCTGATTTCATAGTTTCTGCCTTGGCCAATAATTCCATGTTGCCATGACCGCTGTTTGTATGCTATGACCGCTGCCATTATGAAAACTCATTTAATTTAAATTAACCCTTTCAGTGTGGGAAACAAGTACACTGGCATTTGTAGACAGTGTATACCTACTCTTAGATCAGAGGGCTCTTAGAGAGGATACGGCTATCTAGTGAATAGTTTCACATGGTACAGTAGAACCCCTCTATAGCGACCACTTAATGAAAATAAATTAAGTGTCTTTCAAAGCAAGGTGTTGCTTAATACAAGATGAAGGTAATGCAGAAAGCTCCTGTATTAAACTGCCACCTTGCTTTAAGACCAATAATAAGTTGACCACCTGAGAGACACATCATACATTAATAATTATGTCTCTCTCAGGGGGTCAGTTTAGTTTTAGTGTATTTTAGATATTGGTTTTAAATACAAACTGTTTTATGTTTGACAAGTTTTGAACTAATATTGTATATATTGATATGATTTAAAAGCTGATTCTGGTAAATTTGGCCTGATTCTAGTAATATGGTATTTTAAAGTAGAATGGCTGTCAGTAAAGAGCACATTGTAGTGTCTAGATTTATTCATATCAGGAGCATAGCTGACTCCAAATATAATGCACACACTATGGCTATAGCCTATAGGATTCAGGGGCATGCTCCCCGCGAATATTTAGAATTGTGTAGTTTGGAAACTTTGGAAACCATTGTGATAATAGAGCATTTACTCTTATAGTCCTGAGCAAATGCTCTATTTATCACTATGGTTTCAAAAGGTGACTTTTACAGAGGCATCAAAAGCAGTCAATCTGAGGGAATGGTTAAAGCTTACATGACAAGACAAAAAGGTTTATCAAAGTCTAATACATGTAACCCCTTTAGCCTTCGATTTTTGTTTCATTTTGGCAATAATAATGTTTTCACCTTTCAGACTGATATTACACACATACGTAAGTGCGTATCGCTAGCTACACCCCTGCATATATTTTTCTTTTTGATGATAGGATGGAGCGTTTGAAGCTGCAGACTTCAGCTGATGATTCTGGTACAAATCTGTGTTCAGTGACACCTAAAAAGCCAAGCCTGGAGCACAGTACAAGTGTTGTAGAATTTGAGGAGGCATTGCTTGGTGAAGTCACACACCAGGATAAACTAGACCTCCTTGTTGACCTCTACTCAAAGTGCCTGAAATGTAAGTGCCAGGGCTTTACATAAAAGCAGTAAGCTATACAACATTTTGCAACATTACTTTCTCCATTTTCTCCATTGTAATTTGAACTCTACATTGTGACAACTCATTAGAAATGCCTCTTCTTGATGATTTAATATCATTTTAAGGAGTATTGACGTATTGTAGGTTGGTGGTTCTACGTGGATGTGCTCCTGTGCACCAAACAATGCAATTTGTTCTATGCACAGAAGAACCTCTGAGGTCTCCCTCCACCTGTAATTAGCTGGACATTGTGATATGACTGAAATACAGTTAAATGACATAAAACCCAATAAAAACCAAACCAAACCTAAGGAGTATTGGCAGCGTAGAGTATATTCGGAGAAATGAGGACTTAAGTATCTGAATTTGAAGCGCACCTTTTATCTGGAGTTGTCAAATAATTATATTCAGTCACACAACTTTGTTAAATCTGTAGCACACTGTGCAAATTATTATAGGTCTGCTCATTGTTTAACTCATTCATTTATATAATCATCTTTTCACACTTTTGCAAACAGAGTAGACCCTGATCAGAAGGCTCCTATAGGATCAGGGTCTGCTGTCTTATGAAATAATTATACTATAGATCTAACTATTGGTTCTACAGTACCAAACTTGTACCATTATAAAACTTGAGCTAATAAATATACATGTATCATATCATTATTTCTTACAACAGTAACATGAATATTCAACAGGGAAAGGGTTAGCCCTGTTGAATATTCATGTACCCCTATGTTTAAAGAGTGCTCACAGCATAGAGTTTGACAGAAAAATACAAAAGCTGTTCTTGAAAATGTTTTAACCCATTCCTCCATAGGCTATTTTTAGACCCAACCTCTTTGCATGAATCTACAAAAAAGGAGCATTTACTAGAGAAAAGTAAAATTTTAGAATTTTGTAGTTTGAAACCATTGTGATAAATAGAGCATTTGCTCCTATGGAGCAAATGCTCTATTTATCACAATGGTTTCAAAAAGTGGCATTTACGGAGGCATCAAAGGGAGTCAATATGAAGGAATGGGTTAAATGCACTCATCTTATCTCGATTTCTGTAAGCCATATTTTACCAATTTAGGTAATTTGCTGCCTAACCTGATAGTGGAGCTGTATTTCCTGATTCAGCTACTGACTGCCAGAGGAGGAAGGGAGGAGGACACCTTTATATATGGAGGAGGTACAGTAAAATCTGTTTTAAGCATTTCCTGTTTAATGCAGGGCAAAAGTAATGCAGAAAGCTCCTTTGAGAATTTTTTGCAATACTTTTCTGCATTAAGCTATGACCTGTCTTAAACAACCTTAATTAGACTTCATTTGGATGGTCGCTTGAGACAAGTTATCTGTAGTATTGTTGTGCTTTGTTCTTCCAAATGATGTAATAGTGAAGTCATTAAAATGAACAGGGTACATGTATGGACATTGATTTATTTTCCCTTTTATTATATCCCCAATATCTAGATTTGAGGCATATTGCTTTGGCCTGTTTATCTGGCTGTCAGTGTCAAAGGTCAAAATCATAGGTCAAAGTGCCTCTTTGTGTCATAGTGTTTTCATGTTAAAATTGAAATTAATGTAATGGAAACAAAATATGTAGGTACATAGATATATTGGTTTTGTGAATTTTTACCCTTTCTTTTAGTATGACTAATCAATTTTCACAATCTTTCCAAGTTTTGGCTAAAGAATGTCCAAAATTAGGTAAACCCTTTACCTCATATGATCATGTTTTCACGCATTTGCAAACAGAGTAGACCCAGAACAGACGGCTCCTATTGGAGCCGTCTGATCAGGGTCTGTTCTGTTTGCTTGTGGAATTTGAAAAATCCATTTCTTTACTTTCTTAAATGGCTACAATTTTCCAGGTTCAATATTTCATTATAACTATTTTGCCCATGAATATTGAGTAGGTATGGACATTTGGAATAAAAAGGGAAAGGGTTAACCATTAGCCTGCTGAGCAAATTATTGTTAAAAGTACTCAGAATGCCAAACAGTTTGGATACTGATACTCAGCATCTCATTTGGATCCAATTAATTTGCATGGATCGGCCTGCAGCAGACTTTAGGTTAATAAATATGCATGAAAGTAACTTATGTGCTCTTGTCGTGCTTAACCCTTTACTCCATAAATATGCCTTTCTACCCTTTTGCAAATAGAGTAGACCTGGATGAGATGGCTCCAGTAGGAGCCATTTCATCAGGATCTACTCTGTTTGCTTTTGGTATAATGTAGATATAATTTTACAGTTTCTGTTGTGATAAAACATTCTTTTGTTCGTTGTGCCATGATGAAACATTATTTTGTTTGTAGTGCCGTGATAAAACATTATTTTGTTTGTAGTGCCATTATAAACTTCAGTTAATTAATATTCATGATATTTTTTTTTTCATAAATATTCATTGAGTAAAGGGTTAAGATGGTTATATGTGTCATTTTTAGCTCATCTGCTATTGTCTTAACTCTAGTGTCCGCGTTGTCGTTTTTCGTTATTGTTCGGAAACCTTACTGTTTGCTATTACTGCTTTACTATTCCTCCAAATCTTATGAAACTTCACACACTTGTTCACAATCACCCTGTAATTTTTATTTTTACAAAATTATGCCCCTTTATGGACTTAGGAAATAAAAAGCTTAAAATGTCTCGAGAGAGATGAGCTTTGGCACCCACATGCGGTACTCTTGTTCAGTCATAGTTACTCAATATTGTGTTATATAACCTTCTCAGAAAATCAGCTTTATTTGGTATTGTCATACTATTCTCAGTATTCTGTTTTAAATATTCTTTTACCAAGGTTTGTTTTTTCTTGTCTATTTCAGACTTGATAGAGGAAAACTACTTCTCTCCATTGCACAATACAGTCTACTTTGCTGTCTGTGTATTGGAACAACAGAAAAGGTGAAACTATAGTCTAAAAGCTCACTTATTTTCTGTACAAATTAGGGCTGTCACGGTTACTCGGTTAATCGTTGACGGTTCGGTTCGTTGTTCTAACCGGTTCAAAATTTCACTAACCGTGAACCGGCTGTAATAATTTGGGAAAGTAAATTACGCTAAAAATATTATTTTATACTGTCATATCTCATTTAAGTCATTTTGTTTCCCTTCGGCATGCTATGATGGAGAAAAGCGCAGGTATCTGACTATTCGGGGCTGTAAACCATATACATAACATAATTCACGTTGAGCTACGTCTCACGTTTACATGCTAATTTTTTTTTAAAAAAAACTGTCTCTAGTTGAACTGTTCTCAGATCTAATTGAAAGGTAACACAGTCTTCCACTTGCCTAACGGTGGTTAATCATGTACACTTGTCTACCAATAAACCAATGTTTGTTCGTTCTCAATTTTATCCAGTTTTCCTCATCTCTGTGTAGTGTGTACTATTACTTTTACAAGCATTACGGTAAAGTGGAAGGGCATTCGAACCTGCACTTTTAGTCAGTACACATTCATAACGGAAGTTGATAATTTTACAATAGACCAGTCTAGCGGAAGTTGAGAATCGAAAAGTAAACACGATTCTTACTTTCACTATCGTCATAAATCTACCAGAATGAAATTAATGGTTATATGATTTCGGTCAACAAATGAGTCAAGCAGGATGTCAACAGATTTTTCAAGTCTTATATCGGCCCAAATAGGATTTAATTTCCGAATATATAGCGCACCATGCTTTATCCTATATACAGTCTGACACGGATGATAAATATGGCGGTTAACCGGTTACGGTTCGGTTCGGCGTTCCCGATTAACCGGTTCAAGAATTGTCTAACCGTGACAGCCCTAGTACAAATGTCACTTGCTACTAATAATGAATAATTTTTTTCCAGATTTTGTTTTTATGCCCCCAAAGCTAGGCTTTGGCGGCATATAGTGATCGCACCGTGCGTGGGTGTGTGTGTGTGTGTGTGGGTGGGTGGGTGTGTGGGTGGGTGTGTGGGTGTGTGTACCTTTTGTCCGGAGTATATTTCCTTTGTCACATCAGCTACGGATACCAAATTTGGTGTGTGAGTTCATCTTGGGATGGGGGAGTGTCGCGTACCATTTTCATGTCACTGTGACCTTGACCTTGACCTTTGACCTTGATTTTACAAAAAGCTTGTCCGGAGCATATCTCCTTTACCTTACCAGCTACAGATTCCAAATTTGGTGTGTGAGTTCATCTTGGGATGGCGGAGTGTCGCGTACCATTTCCAGGTCACTGTGACCTTGACCTTGACCTTTGACCTCGATTTTAAAAAAAGCTTATACCTTACCAGCTACAAAAAGCTTGTCCGGAGTATATCTCCTATACCTTACCAGCTAAGGATTCCAAATTTGGTGTGTGAGTTCATCTTGGGATGGAGGAGTGTCGCATACAATTTTCAGATCACTGTGACCTTGACCATGACCTTTGACCGATTTTACAAAAAGCTTGTCCGGAGCATATCTCCTTTACCTTACCAGCTACAGATTCCAAATTTGGTGTGTGAGTTCATCTTGGGATGGCGGAGTGTCTCGTACCGTTTCCAGGTCACTGTGACCTTGACCTTGACCTTTGACCTCGATTTTAAAAAAAGCTTATACCTTACCAGCTACAAAAAGCTTGTCCGGAGTATATCTCCTATTCCTTACCAGCTAAGGATTCCAAATTTGGTGTGTGAGTTCATCTTGGGATGGAGGAGTGTCGCTTACCATTTTCAGATCACTGTGACCTTGACCATGACCTTTGACCGATTTTACAAAAAGCTTGTCCGGAGCATATCTCCTTTACCTTACCAGCTACAGATTCCAAATTTGGTGTGTGAGTTCATCTTGGGATGGCGGAGTGTCGTGTACCATTTCCAGGTCACTGTGACCTTGACCATGACCTTGACCTTTGACCTCGATTTTAAAAAAAGCTTATACCTTACCAGCTACAAAAAGCTTGTCCGGAGTATATCAACTATACCTTACCAGCTAAGGATTCCAAATTTGGTGTGCGAGTTCATATTGGGATGGAGGAGTGTCGCATACCATTTTCAGATCACTGTGACCTTGACCTTGACCTTTGACCGATTTTACAAAAAGCTTGTCCAGAGCATATCTCCTGTACCTTACCAGATACGGATTCCAAATTTGGTGTGTGAGATCACCTTGAGATGGCGGAGTGTCGCATACCATTTTCAGGTCACTGTGACCTTGACCTTGACCTTTGACCTCGATTTTACAAAAAGCTTGTCCGGAGCATATCTCCTATACCTTACCAGCTACGGATCCAAAATATGGTATGTGAGTTCATCTTGGGATGACGGAGTGTCGCGTATCATTTTCAGGTCACTGTGACCTTGACCTTTGACCTCGATTTTACAAAAAGCTTATACCTTACCAGCTGCAAAAAGCTTGTCCGGAGTATATCTCCTATACTCTACCAGCTACGGATTCCAAATTTGCCGTGTGAGTTCATCTTAGGATGGAGGAATGTCGCGTACCATTTTCAGGTCACTGTGACCTTGACCTTCGACCTCGATTTTACAAAAAAGGTTGTCCAGAGAATATCTCCTATACCTTACCAGCTACGGATTCCAAATTTGGTGTGTGAGTTTATCTAGGGATGGCGGAGTGTCGCGTACCATTTTCAGGTCACTATGACCTTGACCTTTGACCTAGATTTTACACAAAGCTTGTCCGGAGCATTTCTCCTATACCTTACCAGCTACGGATTCCAAATTTGGTTTGTGAGTTCATCTTGGGATGGCGGAGAGTCGTGTACCATTTTCAAATCACTGACCTTGACCTTGACCGTTGACCTCAATTTTACAGTCCGGAGCATATCTCCTATACCTTACCAGATACAAAAAGCTTGTCCAGAGCATATCTCCTATACCTTAAACGTTGACAATCAACCCAGGGTCCTTTTTAACGTTGAGAATGACTTAGGGTCCTTTTTAACTAAGTTTTGACCCTTGGCTCTTTTCTTAGCTATCATAATCGTCAAAGGTTCTGTTTCTAATGTTAAGAACTGACTCCTGTGTCATTTTTAACAGCATCAAAATTTCATGTTACACCTGCATTACATTGTATTGTTTTTCTGCCAAAATGCATTTCGGTGTCAAACACTTTGGGGGCATTTGTCACCCGTGACGACTCTCTTGTTTCAAAAATGTTCCCAAAGATAAAGGATATTTATGTCATCTCCAGAAAACAGCCATAGACATGTATAAGGTGCTTATTTGAGATCAGGGCTCTAGAAATGTACAAAATTACCGGTCTCAATCCATTTTTAGCTCATCTGTTTCGAAGAAACGTCGAGCTATTGTGATCACTGGGTCGTAGTCGTCGTCAAAAACTTTAATGTAGCTCATTACTCGAAAAGTGTAAGAGGTATCAACATGAAACTTCATAGGTTAGTAGATCTATATAAGAACCATAACTCTTGATTTCAAAATTTTGGAGTTTCGGCCCTTTATCGTTTTCATTTTTTTTTAATTTAGCTGGACAAGTACCAAATCAGACGAGTGTTGGCGCCGCACGCAGCTCTTATTTAATTCTGAGACTGGTTTGTTCATACAACTTAATTTGGGAAAAAATAATTCCCAAAAGTTGAATTTATCAAAAGCAATGATTGATTAATCGTCTGTATAAATAAAGACAATTTCTACATACCGATACCTTTCAATTTTTTAAATGGCTCAACGCAACGTGATTAATATCAAACAAAACAGATTTTTGGTCTTTATTTACTGGTATGTTATTCAAGAATAACAAAAACGAAAATAAACAGAAATTAACTGGAATGCACTGTGTTGCTTGGATACAGTTTACCATTCCTAGCTCAACTGAAGTAATGGAAAACAATTCTGAGCAGAGATATGCTTCACGAACTTAATGGTGATTTATTATACTAGTCGTGTAAGATTTTGATATGAAAGCAGTTACATGCTTTACATGGTTCTGTTTGCAAACCTTCAGACTGGACCAGTTGGGATTTGAACATTTATAGAGCCCTGTTTCAAATATTAAAATAGTCAATTTTACACCAACCACTTTGTTTGGACCACTTTTAAGAATTTTCTTTTACCCCTTTCTTTCATATAAACAGCTTTCCATGCCTTTGATGACGAGAGTAGACTCGGATCAGATGGCTGCTATAGGATCTGTCTGAATAGGGTCTGCTGTGTTCACTTATGGATTTATAATTGATCTCACTGCAGTTTCTACCAATACCTAAACATCCTGTGTACATATACCATTGTAAAAATTCGGCTATTAAATATTCATGATGTCATTATTTTTTAAATGAATATTCACATAGGAAAAGTTTGATAAAAGCTGATGAGGTCCAGATTTTACAAACTGTTTGCCGTTAACCCTTTCCCTGATTTCACGTATTAAGAAATAATGACAACGTGCTTATTTATTAGTTCGTTTTATATGACAAATGTACACAGGAAATTTTGGTATTGGCAAAAACTGAATAGTCAGATCTATAACAGTGCAAGCTCTGATCAGATGGCTCTTACAGGAGTCATCTGATCTGTGTCTACTCTGTTTGCAAAAGCATGAAAAGGTGTTTATATGAAGGAAAATATTAACCTATACTTGCTTATTTGTTTTCTTTAGTGTGCTAATTACACTAGACAGGAGCATACTACGTCTTCTAATAGAGAATCCTAGAGTTGCTGCCTTCTCATCTTCCCTGATGAAGTACCTGGAAGAACTCTATGAGCAGTCAGACTTGCAGGTATCAGAATTAACCCAATACATAATGATCTTACTTATATGCTACAGATTTGATTTACTTCTGTTTGCCATGGCAATAAATATCCTTATTTTAGATTTACAATACAATAACTGACTTAACTGATATTCATGATGGGCAGACTAGCATGAAAATTCATCAAGTAAAGACATAACCCTTTCCCTCATATAACCCTTTCTACACCTCTGTAATTGTTCCTTCTTGAAACCATTGTGATAAATAGAGCATTTGCTCCTATAGGAGCAAATGCTCTATTTATCACAATGGTTTCAAACTACAAAATTCTAAAAAAAATCTTTTCTTTAGTTAATGCTCCTTTTTGGTAGATTTATTCAGAAGTTGGATCTAAAAATAGCCTATGGAGGAAAGGGATTAATGCACAGGGGGGCATTTCGTGGGTCTACATGGTCTAAAAAGCCAAAATAATTGATTGGGTCGATTTAGTGTTATATTATATACAAGGGATCTAACTACCCATTCGCAAATTTCACGACCGATTCGATAAAACGCCCGGTTTTGGGCTATCAAGATAAAAAATACCCACTAATGTTTGCTACGAACGTGAAGCTGGGACCTTGTACTTTTCAAATAATATAACGTTTAGTACATTCCGACTAAGCCGTAGCCGGTGCCAACGTGAAATTCCAACAAAATACGCTGATTTTTCTTACTGGGACGAGAAGTCGCAACAACTTGACCTAGTTTCTAGTTGGTCAGTAACAGGGCACTTGATTGACCTAGGGATGGTGTCCTGCCTTCTTTCTAACGCTGATTGGGTAAGCAAGGTAACAGACACGCAGATGTTGTTATTGTAAAGGAAGCGGGTCACGTGACTCGTAGAAGCCTGACAGAGATTTAAATCTACTAATTGCACGAAAATTCGCCTGCATTTCGGATCTGCATCGGTGTCTGCAGATAGTTTGAGTGGTAAACGATAGCTTTTTGTCATATATATTGATTGCACAATCGTTTTATCCTGAGGCATCGCGATTATGGCCATTTTACGGGGGGTCTAGCGGCAAATCGTTGTTGCGCGATCTCGTTCGAGTAAGCTAAATCAGCGTATTTTTAAGGAATTTCACGTCGGCACTGGCCACGGCTTAGTCGGAATGTATCAAAAGTTATACTATTTGAAAATTACATGGTCCCAGCTTCACGTTCGTACCAAAAATTAGTGGGTCTTTTATCTTGATAGCCCAAAACCGGGCGTTATTTCGAATCGGTCGTGAAATCTGCGAATGGGTAGTTAGAGCCCTTGTATATAATATAACACTAAATCGACCCAATCAATTATTTTGACTTTTTAGACCATGTAGACCCACGAAATGGCCCCCTGTGGATTAATGCCTTTTCACGCATTTGCAAATAGAGTAGACCCAAATCAGACAGCTCCTATCAGGGTCTGCTCTGTGCTTTATGGTAAACTATAGATCTGGTTCTACAGTGTCTGCCTGAGCCAAAACATCCTGTGCACATGTGCCATCATAAAATCTCAGCTAATAGATTTTCATGATGTCATTGTTGCTTACATGGATATTAAACAGGGAAGGGGCTAAACACACTTTATTGAAGTGTGTATGGGTTTAGTACTGAATGTATTAAACCCTTTTAATACTTAATAATTTTTTACCCTTTAAAGATGACATCAGGAATATTAATTGGCATATTAATACATGGAATTTTTTGCCAAAGCACCAAATCAGACGAGCCTTTGTGCGGCATGCGGCTCTTGTTTTAATTTTGTATTAAAGTGCAATACATGTATAAATTAAAATAATATTCGATGTGGGCAGTCTTACGTGTCAGAATATTTATCAAGTGAAAGGTTATTAATTCGAATGACATGCCTTGATGCATGGGGTATTGCTTTAAACATTTAGTTCAATAATTAAGTGCTGAGCAGAAATGGATATTGATATTACCTGATGAATATTCATGTAAGAAATAATGACATCATGAATATTTTATAGCTGAAGTATAACAATGGTGCACGAACAAGCATTTTTTTTACTTTTACAGAAACTAGAATCATATCTATATATACATAATTCTATAAGCAAACCGAGCAGACCCTGATCAGACGTCTCCTACTGGAGCTGTCTGGTCTGAGTTTACTTTCGCAAAGGTGTGAAAAGGCATTTATATGAAGGAAAGGTTTAACTATAAAACACACAAAAAACTTGCTTTAACCCTTTCCCTCATATATCAATGTTTTTCACACCTTTGCGAACAGAGTATAGACACAGATCAGCTCCTAAAGGAGCCATCTGATCTTGATCTGGTCTGTTTGTTTATTAATTTATAATAATTTGACTCCACAGTTTCGAACCGTCCATTATAAAAATTCAGCTAATAAATATTCATGTTGTCATTATTTCTTTCATGAGTATTCAACAGGAGAAGGGTTGACCATTGCAATATTAATTGTAACTTAATATGAACAGTTGGGTAGATTCCCTAAAGGGCCATGATTGTATGATGAATATACTATGCCTTCTTTGTTTTGATTCAGAGAGGTCCCACCTACTTGAAGTCCCCAATAGGGAGTGTTTCTTTCCAGGCGGATACAGACAACAGGAAAAACTTTCCCAGTGATAAATCCTTCCATACATTTAAGAGACAGAGGTATTTATATCATGTTTCTGAGATGATAATTTAACCCTTTACTCCATGAATATGCATGTAAGAAACAATGACATCATGAATATTAATTAGCATAGTTTCTATAGTGATGTATGAATCAGGAAACACTTTGTCCTGATGAACACTGTAGAATCAGATCTATATTTATGATAAGCAAAAAGAACAGACCCTGATCAGAGGGCTTCTATAGGAGCTGTCTGATCTAGGTCTACTTTATTTGCAAAGGCATAGAAAGGTGTATTTATGAAGGAAATGGGTAACACTTTCTCTCATATAAGCTGTTTCACACCTTGGCAAACATAATAGACCCAGATCAGATGGCTCCCGTAGGAGCTGTCTGATCAGAGTCTGCTCTGTTTGCTTATCAAATTATAATAGATCTGACAATTTCTACCTGTACAAAATTCTATACTATTATATTCAGTAAATAAAGGGAGGTTGCTGTTGAGTAGAACGAACGATCTCAGCTTTGTTGTACAAACTTTTATTGGCTAAAGCGACGTTTCGTTCCTACACTGGGACTTCATCAGGGTTAAAACAATATACAAAATTCATTACTAAAGTACATCATTTGAGGATATTATGATCACGTGATAAGTTCTAAAAATAGAAAGTTCCTCTGAGTGAAAAATAAGATGAAAGAGTTTGAGGATGGTAATTATGACAACAAGATGTCGTAAGGACAATATACAGAATGGGAGATGTAAATATTTGAGGTGAGTATTAAGAGTTCATGTGTTTTTTTTAAAATGGGGGTCAATGTTCTAATTGAGTTTTTTAGCTCACCAGAGCACAAAGTGCTCAGGGTGAGCTTTTGTGATCACCTGATGTCCGTCATCCGTCGGCATGCGTCGTCCGTCGTGTGTCCGTCGTCCACAATTTGAACCTTTAAAAATCTTCTCCTCTGAATCTACAGGGTTCTCAGCCTTCATCTTTGACACATAGCACCATCTTTAGGTCCACTACAAAAGTTATATAAATTTTGCCCCTGGGGTCAAAATTTGCCCTGTCCCAGGAGTGCCTTGTTTCCTTATTGGTTGGTTCTGGAAACTAAGATTTGTAGGCCATACTATAGCTACAAGGTCGAAAAAGGTGTGTCTTTGTCTTATGGATCCTTTTCTAGTTATGCCAGAAGATAGGTATAAAGCAACCTTGGCTTCCTTACAGGGATGGTTTTTATGAGTTGATAAGAGAGTGGGAAGCAAGTCGAATGAACCCTAACTACAACATGAGTGAGATGTTTGGAGGGCGTGTACGGTCTATAGTGAACATGATGATGGACTTGGCTAACCTTATACACTTCTCCAGGCTATTCCAGTCACAGCTGATTGCGGTAAGCTCGTTTTAATATTCTTGCTTATTTTTTTTTGCTTTTAGTGTTTTCGACAGCCCTTTACTTGATGAGTATTCATTCAAGAAATGTTAAGGACTTTACAATCATTAATTGACTGACTTTTATCCTCTGCCATAGGCACAGAGATATAGTTTCAATGTTTGGCTCTAGGTCAGTCTTCATCTGTCCGCAGTAATGTCAGAAGCAGTTTGGAGTTTTTCTATCCATGCATCAATCTTTCCAACCATTAGTCATATTTCAGAAACAGTATGGAGTTTTTCTATGAAACATTGTGTAATCATTAACCCTTCGCTTGCTGAATTTTAAAATACATTTCTCCTTCTTTACCCATGCACTGTTGTATAATAACATATATCTTCACTGTGTACACATATTTCGCTGTGAAATCATTACTGTGGAGTGCACTGGTTGCACAATCAACTTGTAAATAGTGCAGACCCTGATGAGACTATATATTCACTATTTACAGGTAGGTATATTGACGCGGTTAGCAAGCGAAGGGTTAAGTAACATAAGGAAATATGGTCCTGCAAGTATCTCTCACATTGATGTATTCACACGAAAGTTATGGCCCATTGTTTGCCAAAATCTTAACCTTTTTGTCCATCATGTCATGTTTCAGGAATGGTTTTGAATTTTTCAATGAAACATTTTGTTAATTTTAACAACATGACCCTGCAAGTATTACTCAAATTGATGTTGGAAGACTAGTTATGAACCTTTGTCAGAAAATCACAAAATGTAAACCTCTTTGTCTGTCCGCAGCCAAAAGGAAATGAAACCTGAGTACTTGATTTGGGGGGAGGGGGGGGGGATATCAATTCAGCTAATTTGCTTGTTTGTAAGGGTCTTCAAACTGGAATAGATCTACATACCTCCATAAACAAACAGAGCAGACCTTGATCTGATAGTGCCAATGGCTTAACTATGTGTTAATATGTAGCTTAAGTTTACACAATACTGACATTTGTTATTGACAACTTTTGCATAATTTGATAATTGCAAGCAGTTATTAACCTTTTCAAAGTCAAACAGAGTTGACCCAGATCAGGGCCTGCTCTTCTTGCTTATGAAATTATAATAGATCTGACTCTACTGTTTCTATCAATGCTAAAAATTCCTTTGTACATATGCCTTTAATATAAAAATCAGCTAATAGATAATAAAGATATCTTTACTTTATGAATTTTTAACAGGGAATGGGTTAAAAGGTGAAATTCTATTGAAAAAAGAATTAAAACCATTGTTATTGTGCTCTTAATATATAGCCATAAATTAATTAGCTTAACCCATTCCCTCATATTGACACATTTTGAGGCCTCTGTAAATGTCACTATCTGAAACCATTGTTAGTCCCCCACCGGTTACCGGTTGGGGGACTATAGGTTTGCTCGATTCCGTCCGTCCGTCCGTCCGTCCGGACATACTAACGGATGGGTAGTTGTGTGACTTTTTCCTTTGATCTTTTCTTGTGTGACTAGTCCCACAAGAAAAACTATTTTTGGCTCTAACTTTGGAAAAGAATGATCTGGAAGCTAACCCTAACCCTAACCCTATGTCCCACAACTGGCCAGGTTAATGTCACAAGAAATGGCCAGGTTAATGTCACAAGAGATGGCCAGGTTAATGATTTTACTTGTGGGACTAGTTAGAAAAAGTCACACAACTACCCTTTCGTGAGTGTGTCCGTCTGTCCGTCCGTCCGTCCGTCTGTCACGCTTCGTGTCCGGGCCATATCTCCTACAAAGTTAAGCCAAATTCATTATAACTTCACACATTGAAGAAGCATGATGAGGGCTAGTGTCATGCACAAGGGCCATAATTCTAGCATCAATATTTTTGGAGTTATTCCCCTTTTACATATTTTTTTGTCCGGACAATAACTCTTTATTTACTGGCTCAATTGATTTGAAACTTCACATATGGAACAATCATGATGAGGGGCAGTGTCATACACAAGGGCCATAACTCTAGCATCAATATTTTTGGAGTTATTCCCCTTTTTCATATTTTCTTGTCAGTCCGTCTGTCACGCTTCGTGTCCGGGCCATATCTCCTACAAAGTTATACCAAATTCATTATAACTTCACACATTGAAGAAGCATGATGAGGGCTAGTGTCATGCACAAGGGCCATAACTCTAGCATCAATATTTTTGGAGTTATTCCCCTTTTACATATTTTTTTGTCCGGACAATAACTCTTTATCTACTGGTTCAATGGATGTGAAACTTCACATATGGAACAATCATGATGAGGGGTAGTGTCATACACAAGGGTCATAACTCTAGCATCGATATTTTTGGAGTTCTTCCCCTTTTTCATATTTTCTTGACAGTCCGTCTGTCACGCTTTGTGTCCGGGCCATATCTCCTACAAAGTTAGACCAAATTCATTATAACTTCACACATTGAAGAAGCATGATCAGGAGTAGTGTCATGCACAAGGGCCATAACTCTAGCATCAATATTTTTGGAGTTATTCCCCTTTTTCATATTTTTTGTCCGGACAATAACTCTTTATCTACTGGTTCAATTGATTTGAAACGTCACATATGGATGATGAGGGGTAATGTCATGCACAAGGGCCATAACTCTAGCATGTATATTTTTGGAGTTATTCCCCTTTTCATATTTTCTTGTCCAGTTAATAACTCTTTATGTACTGGTTCAATTGATTTGAAACTTCTCATATGGAACAGGGTTTTCCCTGACCCCCTTTTTCTATTGAAATGTCCCTTAAATTTTACAAATGACCCTCAAAATTAAGAGGGTCTGTTCTTTACTTTATAGAGTAGGGGTCAAGAAGACCCTCAAATTGGTATTTTTGAAGGGGTCAAGGGAAAACCCTGTATGGAACAAGCATGATGAGGTATAGTGTCATGCACAAGGGCAATAACTCTAGCATCAATATTTTTGGAGTTACTCCCCTTTTTCATATTTTCTTGTCGGGACAATAACTTTTTATTTACTGATCCAATGTATGAAAGTAGGTACTAATACCATTCAGGTGGTCATGTCTATACCATGGTCAACTACACCATGGGTGGTTGGGGTGGGGAGAGTGGAGGTTTTTTTCAGTCCGGTGGGGGACTCATGTCTTGCATAGCAATACAACATGCCCTTGTTATAAATAGAGTATTTGCTCCTCTATTTTATTATAAAATTTTCCTTTTCTCCAGTAAATGCTCCTTTTTAGTAGATTTATTCAAAGATGTAGGATCTAAAATTAGCCCATGAGGGAATGGGTTAACTGATTTACATTTTGATGGTTATGTTTTGTCTATTTCCAGATGTGTAAAGGAGATGGTAGTATTTATACCAAGGGTGACAGTGAAGACATTGCACTACTGAGTCAACTAAAAAGAACAAATCCAGCAAAGTTCAAAAGGTATCATCCTTTGAATATTCATTTCAGAAATAACAACTTTGAATAAAGTTAGCCAAGTTAGCTGACTTTGCTGAATTTAGCCCATATTGCTCCTTTCCACCCAGGTGTATAATTGTGTACCTGTGAGGGAAATGTGCCTTGGGTGACGAATGTAATATTTAACGTCAAATGTACCATAGCATGACAATTAAAGTTTAAGGTAAATGTTATGGGATATCACAAATTCTATAAGGTGCTGACCACACTCATATATGCATTTTCCAGACTGCAAGAGCGATTTATCAAGCCACAAAGTACAGGGGGACCATGTCCTTTACCAACATTTCCGGGAATCCAGGAGTTTTTCAAGGATTTCATTGTTGTTGCCTGTAGTCCACTCTTGAACCAGCATCTGTGTGATACGTTTGCTGCCAAAGTTTCAGAACTGAATGATACAACCTTTGCTAGCCATGATGAGGAAGACGCTTTGTCTTCAAATGAAGACTCTGAGGTGAACAGAATATCATTAACCCTTTTATAAAATCTAGTACATAATCACTATGTTATTATTTCTTACATGAATATTCATGGAGAAAAGGGTTAGATGCACATTGGCTGTACTCTAGAACTCTTTGAATGCTAGTGGTGAATCTGTGATAATCTATGGTTATATATGAGATGCTGAGTAATATGGCCGCTCATCAAAACAGTTTGATACTCTCACTTAATGTTTTAGTCCTTTCCCTGTTCTATGTTTATTCCAAAATTCAATACCTACTGAATAGCCATTGATAAAATAGTGATAATGAAATATGGTAGCTGGAATGTTGTAGCCATTTTAGAAGCTTAAGAAATGGATGTTTCAAATTCCATTAGCAAACAGAGTAGACCCTGATCAGACGGCTCCTATAGGAGCCATCTGATCAGGATCTACGCTGTTTGCAAATATGTGAAAACACTGTATATGAAGCAGCAGACTACATTTTTTTGTGATAAACTTTTACAAAGGACTCATAGATTTAAAACAGATTAGCAAAGTATTGACTGTACTGTCTTTAACCCATTCCCTCATAGACTATGTTTACACTCGGCCTCTTTTTTTAAAAAATATACTGAAAAGAAGCATTTACTTGAAAAAAGGAACATTTTAGAATTGTGCAGTTTTAAAACCATTGTGATAAACAGAATATTTGCTCCATAGGAGCAAATTCTCTAACTATCAGAATTATTTCAAAAAGTGACTTTTACAGAGGCATCAAAAGGCATTAGTATGAGGGAATGGGTTAAAGGCAGATTCTCTAGAATGAAAATAATACAGAAAACTCCTTTTTAAAATTTCTTTATTATTTTCACCTAGCATTCATACCTGTAGTTGGACAATAAGACATATTTCAAGTGTTCAATTTAGAGAAATTTTACTTTATATGATACCTTATACAGGAGAAGGATCTTTTTGCATCTGTGTTGGTGAGTGTACGACTAGTGGGGAAGTTCCTTGGCCTGGTCACATTTCTGCCGTATCAATCAAGGGAGAAAATTCCTGACACCATGGAGTCAACATATCTGACAATTAGGAACCAGGTGAAAACTGTTTTCTAGTTTAGTAAAAGTCTTTTATAATGGTCATTGGAAGTGCCCAAAAGTTCATAACTCATTTAACCCTTTCCCTAATGAACATTGATCACTTCATGAATATTCATTAATTTATTGTTTCTAATGTAAAATTTACAAAGGAAATTTTTTGCTTAGACAAAAAATGTATAATCATACAAAATGTATAATAATTCCACAAGCAAACAGAGTAGACTGTGATTGGACAGCTCCTAACATTTGATCTGGGTCTTCAAGAGAAGCATTTGTCCCTTCTTCACCAAACTTGGAGATAATGTCTACACTGTTGGTAAAGGCGTAGATAGGCATATGTATGGAGTAGCGGGTTAGTATTCATACTGTGGAGTTGTGTCCCTGATGGGTATATATTTGTGTCAGTGTATCAAGTTTTTGTTGTTTTTATTCAGCACCAACCAGCCCTGAACTTGATGCATTATCTGTGCTCAGCCATGGAGTCTGGGACTCTAACCCTGACTGTTCCATGGGTGGTAGAGTTCCTGTCCATGATGGATGCAATGGCACCAAATGTGAACCACTTTCAAGCAGTTCTTCATTTACTGCTCTACATACACAGGTTAGTAGCTATATCATGCAATGGTGCAAGTACAGTAAAACATGTCTAAGCACCTGTTGAAAAGGAGTGATTGGTTACAACAGTAAGGCAGAAAGATCTGTCACATGGGGATCTGAATCAGAGATGGCTATTACTCGTGGTAATGTCCACTACCACTGCAACATACAATAGAACCTCACTAGTCACCACTTCTTGCATATATATTCATTTAAATTTACCCTTTAGAGCAGTTATTGGGCTGGGATTTTTTATTCCCCCATTGACGATAGTCAGGGGGCATTATGTTTTGCACATGTCCGTCTGTCCATGTGTCGCGCTTTACGTGCAGTTGGTTGTCACAGTTTTTTCAATGTCTTATATCTCACTAACAACTATAGCTATTGGCATGGAATTGCATATACACATTAAACACCATCCATACTTTCATTGCGCATCCAGCCCATGCTGCCTGCAACCCCAGGGTCAAGGTCAAATGACTTAAAAAATTTACATGCAGCTAGGCAAGCACCACCACAGGAGCATCTCTGTGTCTTACGGACACAATTTTCTAGTTTCACTATATAACATATTGTGAAAAATGCTTGATTTAGATACAATATCGACAAGGGGGCACCCGTATTCTATGAACACAATTTTCTAGTTAACATAGATCTGATTTAACAGTTTTTGCCATGGCCAAAAAGTCGGATGTTCATTTTCCATTATAAATACGTATTCAACTAAGTAATTGTCACCACATCATAGGCTTTGGCTGTGAGAGATTCAGTATTCATCTTACAGTTGAACTTCGCTATCTCGAACTTCAAGGGACCCTACAAATTAATTTGATATAGCAGAGGTTTGAGTTATTTGATTTCTAATCTGAACATTTTTTCTTTCAAATTCACAGCTTATAGCAGGTCACAAGTAATTTCGACCTACATTAAGCTGTCCCATGTGTTTCTAGATATGTGCAGGAATATATTATGGAATAATTCTGTATTGTAAATTTTGGAAGGACCGAAGTTCGAGATATCCCAGTTCAAGATATCAAAGTTAAACTGTACCTACAGTCCTATTTACAATACTTATACTTTATTTATATGACAGGTGTGTGTGGAAACAGATTCAAGAGGAAATGTTCTATGGCGGGGTTCTACTGGTGTCTATCATCAGCTGGCTGTTTGAGGTAGGCTCTCTGGACCAAATATATCTATTACTGTAAAACAGGTTATATTCGCGTCATGATTATTTCGCGTAATTGTGATTTTGTATTAATTCGCGTCATGATGATTTCGCTACGGCGTCATCTCGCTAAATTAACATAACGGAAATAGAGTCGTATAAAACTCTGCCGAACGCTGTAAAAAGGGCAAAGAATAAATTTCTGCCAAATGTATGTAACTGCCGTTGGCAATTTAGGGGTTATCAATCGATAATTTATAGCATGCGTTAAGGCCTGTATTTACCAATATTCAATTTTGTAATCCTTTTGAGAACTTTACACAAAACTCTGATGTATGGCACAGTGTGACACACCGGTCTACTGATGAAACGGTGGAAATGTAAGCCACAAAGTTACTACTCATTTATTACTTTGGGGTCTTATTTGGATCGAAACTGTCTGCAAAAGAAATGGTTATTATGATTTGTCCATTATGAGACTAAAGGTTGAATCACTGCCTCTATTGAAACTTGGATGGTAAACGTGTGAAAACAAATTGACAAGTTTGTGTATACGTGTTGATCTGTTAAACGCTGCTTGGCATAAGCCGGTATTCAATAGTCAAAATGAGTGAATTGTTTTTCACAAACACATAGAGTCATACCTGTTTCAAAAGTCCGTAATTGTACAAAAACAACCAGATGTTTACTACTTGTCGTACATGTATATATGTATGTATATAAGAGTTACTTCCCTTTTCACAGAGATCAATGAAGAAGAGAAACATTCTTCCATTTTCCGGTCTGTATTTTTTATTTAAACACTTTTTTGTTTACTAAACAAACTATATATGGAAGCAATACACTTCATCCAACATTTGTGTAGAACGAAGAATTTTATTAATGCAGAAAACACATAGACGACGACGTGATAAATCTGACCATATTCCGGATATACCGATTTCGGACGTTACTCCATTGTATACTTGTTTCTGATTTATTAGCGAAAATATTGAATTCGCGGGGCAACGCATTCGCGAATTAGCGCGAAATATATATTGTCGCTAATAAAACCTGTTTTACAGTATATCGAGGGCTTGGTGCAAAACTATTCTAACTCCTTCACAAAGTGAAGGAGTTAGAATAGTTTTGCACCAAGCCCTCGATATATAGAAAGGCTTTTAGCATAAAGCTACAAGAGGAAATCCTATACTGCCAGCTCAGAGCAATTTCTTTCCGGATTATTCTTGAGTTACTGTATGACTGTTGTTTAGTAAATTTCTGATGAATTTGAGCAAAAATAGAGGACAGCAAGACATTTAACACTATAGTTATAATATCATAATTAACAACTCCCAACATTTCAATTTACCTTATTATGTCTCCCCTAGTATACTTGAGAGGCATATTATTTTTGTGGGCAGCGTCCGTCCGTCTGTCCGATTTTATTTTGTGCGCAGGGTATCTCCAAAACCTTTGGTCGAATTTTCATGAAACTTCCTAGGATTGATCAGCACCATGCCTATTTGAGCATATCTTGTTCCATGATTTTCTGCAGAGTTGTGAGCTTTGAAATTTTTACATTGGATGGTGTGGGGGGGGGGATCAGTTTTTGTATCAAAAACAATTATAGTTATCTCTAATGATAATAGTTATGAAAAGGAGCTTCTTGCATTTTGTACACTGGTGGTTGCTTAATGTAAAATGAAAACAGTGCAGAAAGCTGTGGAGCTTTCTGTATTGCTTTCAGTCTGCAATAATCTACCACCTGTATTTTGAAAAACCTATATTTCTTTATTTAATGGTAATTATTATATGGGGTTATATTTGTTTTATTCATTGTTAGTTTCTATAGGTATAATTTATCATTCATGTTTGATACCCAGTTATATTTGATTGAATCACTTTGGAATTATCGCCCATTGTTTGCGGAAATTTTTTCTGTGGAGTTGTACCCAAGATCGGCTTAATTTGTGTCAGTTTCCACCCTTGTTTACAGGACTGTTTCATGTACAGTAAAATCTCAATTATTCGAACACTAAAATACGCATCATTATCGATCTTTAAGACAGGTGGCAGCTTAATGCATGGTGAAAGTCATGCAGAAAGGTAGAGGATCTTTCTGCATGACTTTCACAATGCATTAAGCAGCCACCTGCCTAAAGGGGCCGTCACACCATGACGTTCTATCAACGTTCTCTGAACATTTCAATCGTTCAATTTTTGAGCGTTCTAGAGTTAGGATGACACATCTGGCGTGTGATAAACGTGTACCTAACGCATGACTAGCGTGTGTCTTACGCGCGAGAAGCGTGTAACAGCGACCAAGTAAGATACCCCTGAAAACCATTAGCGTGTGCTGACGTGCCACTGGCGCAAAACGAACGATTTGTGAACGTTAGATGAGCGTGTGACTAACGTGTGAATAACGACAGAATAGCGTTTTGACGTTCGTTTGACTTTAGTTACACGCTGTGTGCACTAGGGGACCGTTCAGCGGTCGTTGACAGGTCGCCAGTGAGTCGATCACTGCAAAGCAAACGATTAGTAATAACCAAGTAACGCTAGAGTAACGACTGACTAACGATATCCGAGCGCATGCAACGCTCATCGAACGTTAGTAAAACGTTCCATTAACGTTCTTAAACGTTTTTCAGCGTTTAAAATTAAACGTTGAAGAACGCTGGTCTCAGTGAGAACTTTTGTGCATGTTCAAAACTTTTTTTCCGAACCAGCGTTCTCCACCGATTCCTGGCGATCACCGACGTTCACTAGCGTTCACTACCGTTCACACAACGCTCTTCTTGCGCTATCCCAGCGAACGTGGACGACTACCAACGTTTCCTCAAACGTCAGAGAACGCTGACCAGAACGTCATGGTGTGACGGGCCCATAAAAGGCTCTAAATTCTTCTATACAATAAATCCGAATAATCGAGATTGTACTGTATGATTTATATCAACCAGATTTTTGAAGTAATTATGCCCTATGGCCCAACAGTAGGGCTTGTGGTAGGTCGGTGGTTCTATCTGGGGGATAGAGGGGCTGGGGAATAATTTTGCACTTGTACATCGGCCACAATACCAGGGGTTCTGTTTTCAATTTCCTGCTGGAGCAAGTCCTTTGAATGAGACTTTATAAACTGAGGTCCAATGTATCCATGCTTTACACTTGGTATCTAAAAAACACCAGTGAAATTCTATCAATAAAAAGAGTAGGGCATCGCACCCGAGTTTCTTTGTATCAGCTCTCATCTCTCTGGGTCATTGAATTAGCCCATAGTTGGCAGAAACAGACATAGATTAACACAACCAATCAACCAACATTACATCCAGAGAATCTCATAGAACAAACTCCCCCAATAACTTTGATCAGAATTTTTTGTCTTACAGACACAATTTTCTAGTTTATATGAATATTCCTGAGGGAAAGGGTTAATATTGTTGCCATGTTTCAATGCAGGACTTTTGTTTTGTATATAGCCATAGTGAGAATCTAAAGAATTTTCAGTCATTCAATAGTTTACACACCCTGTTTACCTTGATGACCTGTAAACCAAGTGCCATACTTGTATTTCATTTTGTTATTTTAATTCAAACTTCTTCTTTTCAGAATCCTGTGATTCCAGATGGCTTTTTCTTCTTCGAGATACCAGAAGATGTACTGACCAAAGTCCAGAGTTATTTACCTTCCTTGGCTTCCCTTGTAAGTTTCCTAATGATGGCACAGGATAAAATTAAACCTGTAACTCCATAAATATGCCTGTTAATGCATTTACAGAGTAGACCCAGATCAGATGGCTCTGTTTGTTTATGCCAGATCTGATTCTGCTGTTTGTGCCTTGGTCAAATTTATCTGTATTCATAATACCATTATAAAGGTCAGCTGATTGACATACATATAGTCATTATGGCTTTCAAGAATATTCATGGAGTAAAGGTTTATCAGCAATTTCCTAAAAATTTCATATTAAAAATCATTTCATTACTATTCATTACTATATAAAAGCATTATTGCCTACATGATTATTCATGAAGTAAAGGGTTTTCTTCAAAGTATCTCTTCCATGCTCTGGAACAAAACAGGGTTTCTGTTTTGGATAGCTTAATGATTATTTGAATGTTTTGTTGCAAATGCATTCATATTTGTCTTTATTAAGTCTTTATTAAGTGAAGGTACTGATTTAGAGAGGCTTTACTGTACACATATAAATTGTATATCTAACCTAATTATGTCTCCCTCAGTATACTGGGGAGACATTTTGTTTTTGAGCATGGTGTCCATCTGTCCGTCCATGCGTCAGTCAGTCTGTCCTATTATAATTTGTCTGCGTGGTTTCTCCAAAAGCTTTGGTCAGATTTTCATGAAACTTCATAGGATTGATCTGCACCATGCCTATTTGTGCATGTCTTATTCCTGTTTCAGTTTGATGATTTTCTGCAGAGTTATGGGAATTTGAAATTTTTACCTGGAATATTTTGTCCACGCTGTTTCTCAAACCTTTGATCAGATTTTCATGAAACTTGATCAGCACCATGCCTAGATGTGCATATCTTATTCCTGTTCCCGTTTGATGATTTACTGCAGAGTTATGGGACTTTGAAATTTTTACATAGAAAAAACTGTCAGGGTCGGGGGGGAGACATCAGTTTTTGTATCAAAAATAATTCTAGTTTACAGTGTGTTTTAGGTACGGTTAAACCTGTCTGCAGCAAATTAAGTCTTACTGTCGGGATTTAACATTTAGCTCAGCATTAACCCTTTACTCATTAATATTCATGTAAGAAATAAAGACCTCATTAAATAAATATTAATTAGATTAATTATTATAATAGCTCATGGACAATAATTTTTGTCCTGACAGAAACTAGAATCATATCTTTATCATATCATGAGCAAACAGCAGAGCCTGATCAGATGGCTCTTGTAGGAGCCGTCTGGTCTTGGTGTACTCTGTTTGCAAATTCCTGAAAGAGCATTTATATGAGGGAATGGGTTAAGTAAGCACGTTCTGTTATTGACCTCCATATTTATGAATTATATGGCCACTATAGGCAGATTCTACTGTATATATAGTAAATTGTAATTTTGTTTTTCAGGATAACCAGAACTTTGTGGACCAGTCTTTGTTGTATACATGTTGTCCATATCTAGGTAAGGCAAAATTTATCTGTTGCCTTTTTTAAACCTTTATTCTTTTGAATATTCATTGAAGATAATGATGTCAATATTTCTTACATAAATATTTATTAAATAAAGGGTTTATGAATGGTCTTGTGATTCTACACTTTCTGTCATGATACAGTGATTAATCTAGAAATTTGAACCATGAGTCCCAGGACTCACTTATCTGAAAACAATGAGTCCCAGAGGAAAACTATGAGTCCCAAACTAAATTGATGAGTCCCAAAGCATAAAATTAAATGAAAACTGATGTTAAATTGTAATTCTGCAGTTACATTCTAGTTTTGGAACATTTACTGCATTATAGTTATAAGTATAACCAGGTTTCCTGGCTAGTCTCATCAATTAGCTGTTAACTTTTCCCTGTTCTGTTTATACCAAGTACCAGTACTGTACCTAGTGAATATTCATGGAAAAAGTAGTTATAATCAAATATGGAAGGTGGAATATTGTAGACATTTCAGAAACTTTAAAGAAACTGATCTATCAAACTCCATTAGCAAATAGCAGACCCTTTTCTGACAACTTCTATAGGAGCCGTCTGATCTGGGTCTACTCTGTTTGCAAATGTGTGAAAACACGTTTACATGAAGGAAAGGGTTAAGACAGCATGGATGTCGAATATTGTCAAAACCGAAAGTAGATCGATACCACCATTCAGAGTACCCATGTGTGGACTACTTACCTGGCACGAAGCAACAAAATGATATGTTCGATAGTGTTTCAATAGTGTGTACATTTACCATGTAATGTTTGGCCTGATATTTGTCGCATATGCAGCAAAACATGAAATCCGTTGCCTAACAGAAGTCAACTAGGAGCAAGTCGCCAACCACTTTGGTCAGAACTCTTTTTCTCTTTAAGCTGACAGTCGTTATTTTCCTCCATTACATTGGATTCGGGATCCTTATTTTGATCCACGAATGTTGAAATCATGTCACTGGGACACAACTGACCTAAAATCGTTTGATTTGAGTCGATCTTAGCGACTATTTTCGGTAGCAGCATCTTGGATTATCCGGGGTCTTTCGGTGCTGCCATTTTAAAAGGAACGTTTTCATTGGCTCATTACGAACATCCTGCTGCATACCAGCCAATCAAAATCATTGTTGTAAAATACATACAACAGTCGGATGTTGATATCGCTACGGTGTTCTAGTAGTTTCACTACGTGAAATTAACTTCAACGGCTACACGCAGCCATATTTTAATGCGTCCTTTAGGACGCTTACACTTCAGAATGATGCGTTTTTTGCTATTTTAATGCGTCTCTGACGCAGGACGCAGACCTAGATTAATCACTGATGATAAAAACTTATTTAATAATAAAAATCAGTGAATTAATACTCATGATGTCAGTATTTTTTGCCTGAATAGTGGTGGAGTATATGGTTAACCATTTACCTGATGAATATTCATGAATTTAGAAAGAACTAATGACATCATAAATATTAATGAATTTGAAGAGACAATTTTAAAGACTTTGGTGGAGAAATAAAGGAGCTATTCTTGAAAATACTCAGTTACGCATCTTATTTAGGCCTCTGGTTTTAGCATTAAGGGTTGCTGTACTTTTTTTAGGAGAGTTGAGGTGCCTGTTGGTGGAGTTTGCTGTCGGGTCTAACAGTAAGACATCTTCTATTAGGAAGATAACGCCAGTCTCAGCTGACCTGCCGAAACCCAAGGGCATCACAAACCACCAGTTACAGGTACATAACATATACTATTGGGGATTTGTGGCGGGCCCTTTGGTGGAGGGAAAAATGGGTTGCAAGGGGAAAATAGGGTAAAACAAATTGCATAAAAAACACTTCCATGTTTCAATACTTCAAGTATCAACAGTAATAGTTACTAGTTTAAATATTTCTCTTTTTTGTGTGAAAATGTCAACAAGTCATCAGTATCAGCGAAATATTGGAACTTATTTGATGAAAGAAAAACAAAACAACTGCAGGAGTTTTTATTTAAAGCAGGGGGAAAGTATAAACATTTTCAGGAGGGGAATGTTGCCGAATATCGGCCCTATAATGAAAACAAAAACACTGTATAGGGCAGCAACAATACATCTATCTCTTGGTTCAGTTTGATCTATTTCTTTTGGAATTTTGATTATTTCATTGAGGTTTAGGAATTATATGACAAATATGACAAGTGATATATAGATCTACAGGTTACTGACTAGCAATGACTAGAAACTCAGCCTTAGATTGCTGATTGTTGATAACTTTGGGCCATTTTTACCCATTGTCAGTAGAGACAGTTAGGTCAGTTTGTGAGTCTTAGCAATATTACTTATTGTAACTTCATCCATTTTTCTCAATAGTTACAAATGGAGGAGAATTTTTTCCACAATCACCCAGCCTCCCTGAAACGTGTAGTGGACTTTGTTGCGGACAGAACGGCCTCCAACTACATCAAGAAATTCCGAGCCTCCCTTCTCCCTGATTCTCTCACAACTGGCAAAGACAGGGCTGTCAAACAAATGGTCACACTAGCAGAGGGTTCACCAACAAGCAAGTTAAAAGTGAGTTAATATATTAACCCTTTCCTCCATAAATACGCCTTTCTATGCCTCTGTACTAGTCACTTCTTGAAACCATTGTGATAAATAGAGCATTTGCTCCATAGGAGCAAATGCTCTATTTATCACAATGGTTTCTATACTATAAAACAATTATAACATTTTCCTTTTCTCTGGTAAATGCTCCTTTTCGGTAGATTCATTCAAAGAGGTTGGGTCTAAAATTAGCCTATGAAGGAAAAGGTTAAATAAACCATGTAGCAAAGCCTCAAAGAAACTTGTCTGTGTTGCAGAGCGTATTGTGGTAGCTTTACAGTCCAAGTTTAACACATTCCCTCATACTGACACCTTTTGAGGCCTCTGTAAAAGTCAACTTTTTAAACCATTGTGAGCATTTGCTCCATAGGAGCAAATTCTGTATTTCTCACAATGGTTTAAAAACTACACAATTCTAAAAAAATTCCTTTTTTTCTAGTGAATGCTTCTTTTCAGTAGATTTATTCAAAGAGGTTGGGTAAAAAATAGCCTATGAGGAAATGGGTTAATTAACTTGGCATTTTAGAAACTAAAGAAACATCTATCAAATTTTATTAGCAAACAGATCAGACCCTGATCAGAAGGCTCCTATAGGAGCTGTCTGATCTGGGTCTATTCTGTTTGCAAATGCATGAAAAAGCATTCATATGAAGGAAAGGGTTAATTTATAATTCAATTCATTCAAAATGCATGTTAATTGCATTAAAGTCACTAAGAAGTACAGGTTAAAATAAGTTTAATAAAAAAAATGTATATCATATTTTATTGGAAAGTTTCAGGGCAACCAGTGTGTCAGTATAGCAAGACTCCTTTGGATATTTCTAAGTGTTCTGGAGCTGTTGAATTGAATGGTATAGTTTTAGAATGACTATACATGTACATTGTTTCAGGACAAACTGTCTATGGTTACAAACAGAGTTGCCCAGGACCTTCACTCAGAGATACGAGCCAGTGTCGGTACTAATGCACCAAAGTTAGTCTTCTTAACATTTCTCTAACACTTCTCGCCTAGGTGACCATTATTAACAATGGGCTTTTAGTTTTACATTCTATGAACATTATATTATCATGTTTAACCCTTTACTTCTTAAATGAATTACTCCACGAATATTCATTTAAGAAGTAATGACTTCTTGAATATTAATTGGATGGAATTTTTTATAATGACACATTAAAACAGGAAATGTTGGTCATTGCAAAAACTATAAAATGTTATCTATTATTTCTTGAGTGAACAGAACAGACCCTGTAATGTTAATTAACAAGCAACGGGTTTATTGTAACAGCTTCCATTGATTCTACAGCTTCCTGTTCCAAGCAGTGTGTACAGTAAAACCCTTTGAACCTGAATTTTAGTAAATGACAAATTGAGATTTTTTCAATAAGGTGGCTGTTTAATGCATGATAAAGTCATGCAGAAAGCTCCTATGGGAGCTTTCATCATGCCTTTAACCCTTTCCCTGTTCTATGTTTATTACGTATTTCAATACCTACTGAATATCCATGAACAGAATAGTTAAATGAAATATGGAAGGTGGAACACTGTAGCCATTTTAGAAAGTAAAGACACAGATCCTTGAAATTCTATTAGCAAACAGAGTAGAACCTGATCAGACGGCTCCTAGAGGAGCCATCTGATCTGGGTCTAATCTGTTTGCAAATGCATGAAAACACATTTATATGAGGGAAAGGGTTAACCCAGAATTATGCTGCCACCTGTCGTATAGACCTGCATAAATACTAATTTGAATATCTGGTTTAGAGGGGTATGATTGTGCTGTCATATTCTGTCTTCTTTCCAGTTTTAGCAAAGAGCGAACTCTTCCACTGATGAAGCTGCTGCTGCCTGACGACCAGTCTGATACAGTTGTTGATATGGCCTCATCAATATCTGTGCGTATGGCCATGGAGAAAATCACACAGTGGATGAACAAACACATAACTATTGGTAAGGATTAGTGTAAGATGTATATTACCTCATTCTCATTTTAAACTAGAATGTTTGCAGTTTTAGGGGTAATTTTCATCCATTGATCAGTGTGTTGATTTGTTTAATGCTGTATTAAATAATTAGTGAATAAAGTTTGCAAAGGTGTTAATATTTGTACCTGTGTAGTGTGAAGTAAAGGGTAATTTGATAAATGGAGTATGATTGCATAAACATTTGTTCTATTGAAGAGGAACTTTACTCAGCAATTTAAACTTTCTACTTTTCTACTTGCTCTCCTTCACAAATATTGAACTCTGTGTTGTACTGGTAATTGTCTCTTATATGCTGAAATATTTTTCCTGTCAATCTTCAGCAATGTATCAGATTGAAATTCTACCGGATATGGAGAAAATTAATAAACTAGTCAACCAGTCTGAAACTCAAAAGGAAGTGACAGACCAAGAGAACAACAAAACTGTAGCCCAGTCTCCAAATACAAATATGACTGTGGTTACTGCAGACTGCCATGATGAATCACTGCCTCACCCATCAGAGGTGCTTATTAAGCTGAAGGTTAGTTGTCCTGGAACTCTAAGCATTCTATGGGTGGAATTGGTGATAACACATACACACAGTGTGGATACACAGAGGTTCAGATAAAATGCGTAAAATAAAACATTTTCAAGAAGATTTCCTTTATTTCTACACCAAACCTTTTATTGTGACCACTCTTTAGAATCACTTTGGGGAGCTTTCTGCATTGCTTTCAATCTGCATTAAGCTACCGCCTGAATTTTTTAAAAAACCTGTATTTCTTTATCTAAAGGTTACTACATTGGGTTTTAGTGGTTGTGTCACCTGCCGAGAGGCAGTGTGTCACTTAGGGGTCACTTTTCCGTCGTCTGTCTGTCTGTCTGTCAATCACACTTTCTTGTTTTGGCTGTCATTTCTAAACTAATCATTATAGAGCTTTCAAACTTCACATGTGTCTTCCTCTTATTAGGGACCATTGATGTAACTAAGGTCCATCACTCTGCATGCTTATCTTTTTGAGTTATTCCTCTTTCTGATTTTCGTCACACTTTCTTGTTTTGGATGTCATTTCTAAACTAATAAATCATTATAGAGCTTTCAAATTTCACTTGTGTCTTCCTCTCATTTAGGACCATTGATGTAACTAAGGTCCACCACTCTGCGTGCAATACTTTTTGAGTTATTCTCCTTTGTTCTGATTTTCACACTCCAGAATATTAACAGTTTTTGTGTCAGTTGCGAGCAGGTGACACATGTGTTCCTCTGAACACTCTTGTTCAACCCATTCCCGCATATTGCGCCTCTGTAAAAGTCACTTTTTGAAACCAATGATTTCAAACTACACAATGCTCCTTTACAGTAGATTTATTCAAAGAGGTTGACTCTAAAAATAGCCTATGAGGGAATGGGTTAATGTAGATTTTGGAGTGTTTATTAGTGACAATACAGTACAAATCACAGGGCCTCATAGGTACCTTGTTATTAGGGTCTACATTGTTTGCTTAACAACTTAGTCTCAAAAATCTCTACAAAAGTATAAACAATTCTTAAAAAAATACTGTTCAATTAGTTGAAATTAGATTTAGACTTTTTAACCTTTATCATGCTGTCAGAGAATATGCCATCTACTTCAGTTTCCAAATTCAATTTATTTCACATTTCTTTTCACAAACACTCAGAATATTGGAGAGTTTCGATCCAGATAAGATACTGAGTTATTAGATATCTCATCTGGATTCAAACTCTATGCAAAGATTACCACACTTTCATTCGTAGCATGTTCGATGTGTAAGTTGATTGATATTGACAGTTGTAATTTGCAGGATTATGTGAAGCTTGTATCACTGGTGAAGAGATCTCCACCTCATACAGTGATAGCTCAGCTGCTAAGCCACATCAGGCAAACCTTCATCAGGAGACAGGTAAGTGTGGCATATTCACAAGACGTTTTTAACCCTATCCATAATATAAATGCCTTTTAACGCATCTGCAGAGTAGACCCAGATCAGATAGCTCCTAGAGGTCTGCTCTGTTGGGACAGCTGTGTTTGCTAACAGAATTTGATAGACATGTGCTTACTATCAGAAGAGGTTCTAAACTTACATTTGAAGAGGTTCTAAACTTACATCAGAAGCCGTTCTAAACTTTACTCAGAAGAGGTTCTAAACTTACATCAGAAGAGGTTCTGAACTTACACCAGAAGAGGTTCTAAACTTACATTAGAAGAGGTTCTCAACATACACCAGAAGAGGTTCTCAACATACACCAGACGAGGTTCTAAACATACACCAGAAGAGGTTCTAAACATACTTAGAAGAGGTCCTAAACATACTTAGAAGAGGTTCTAAACATACACCAGAAGAGCTTCTAAACATACACCAGAAGAGGTCCTAAACATACTTAGAAGAGGTTCTCAACATACACCAGAAGAGCTTCTAAACATACAATAAAAGAGGTTCTAATCTTACATTAGAAGAGGTTCTAATCTTAATTGCATGATTGTTATGAAATACTATTCTTCTATCGGTGTCCAATGAAGTTGATATCTTTTCAGGATATTCTACCAAATGTTAAACGTGCATTTACACAACTGACAGTGGAACTTCTGCTGTCCCTATGTGAGTATTGAACCATTTGTTTTCTTTCAATAAGGAATCTTAAATCCTTATCCTCATATAGACAATTTTTGGCACCATTGCAAACAGAGTAGACCCAGATCTGATGGCTCCTGTAGGAGCTGTCTGATCAGAGTCTGCTCTGCTTCCATATGGAATAAAATAGATTATGCCATAACCAGAATTTCTTGTGTTCACATGCCATTATAAAAAGAGGTAGGTCTGTTCTACTCGGATGTTCTTCTGTGCGCGAAACAATGCAATTTGTTCCATGCACATAAGAACCTCTGAGGTCTTCCTCCATGTGTAATTAGCTGGACGTTGTGATATGACTGAAATATTGTTAAAGCGACGTAAAACCCGATAAAAACAAAAATCAAATTTATTAATACTCATGGTGTTGTTATTTTTAGCTTGTCTGTTTTGAAGAAAAGTTGATAACTGGGTCGTAGTCGTAGTCGGCGGCGTGCAAAAACTTTAATGTAGCTCATTACTCGAAAAATATATGAGGTATCAACATGAAACTACATAGGTGGGTAGATCTCATTGAGGAGAAGGCCCCTGCATAAGAACCATACTCTTGATTTCAAAATTTTGGCCCTTTATTATTTTCAAAAAGTTTTAATTTAGCTGGACAAACACCAAATCAGACAAGCATTGGGGCCGCACGTGGCTCTTGTTTACACAAGCATTCATGACGGAAAGGGTTAACCTTTTGACAGTTTCTTATAGTTGTATCTAGTAAATTGTACTAGATAGACATGCTTTAGCAAATAGACATAATTAGTTTGGGCAAAATATTCCTTTGTAGTAGGTTGACGTTTGAGTAGTGAGCCTTTAACTCACTCACTGCCAATATCACATCTGTGATTACCTACAGGTGCAAATGGTTTGTGAGTGTGGTAATTTTGTTTGAATGTGAGAAAAATAAACAAACAAAAATTGTAGCAGAAGACAACAATGTTTGGCAGCAAAAGATTTAATGATAGATATTAACTGCATTGTATAGTACATATATCTGCATTATATAGTACTGTTCAGTCTACGGAATGCATTTTTTTACACTGGCTTGTCTGTTAGAATTTCCCATTCAAAGTAAAAAGTGCATTTTTGAAGCTGTGTCAAATTGAAATTTCATTTCGTTCATATCTGAAAATGTGTGAAAGTATATATGAAATAAACTTTGGAAAACTAATCTGTAGATAAGAGACAGACTGATCTGCATATCAATAAAAATGTCCTCTACTTCAGAGTTTGAAGCAGACTTTTCCCTGATGAGATGCAGATGTACTCTGATCTGGATCCAAACTGCTGGCAATAGTAATCAGAGAACATTCCATAGCATGCTCAGGGTTAACCCATTGCCTCCTAGACTATTTTTAGACCAAACCTCTTGAATAGATCTATTGAAAAGGAACATTTAATGGAAAAGGGTAACTTTTTAGACATATATACTTTTGAAATCAATGTGATAAAAATAGCATTTGCTCCAATGGTTTCCAAAAATGACTTTTACAGAGGCGTCAAAATGTGTTTGTAGTAGGAGGGAATGGGTTACTATTTGATTGTTTTGTGAGTTCTAACTTTGCCAATTTCAGTGCTTGATGCCCCTGATAACTACACAGAAGTTGTTGTAGCCAGCTGTCTTGATCTGTGGTCAGATGTTCTGAAGGAGGGCAGCCTGGCAGGCGTGTTCTCAGGCAGGATTGTCCTCATGTTGGAAGAAGCTTCAGACACAAAGGTAATGTGACTCATGTTAGTGTTTAGTTTACCTGTTTAATATTCATGAAAGAAATAATTACATCATGAATATTTATTCACTGAATTTTTATAATGTTAAATTTTCTAGGTGAATTTTTGCTTTGACATAATCTGTTGAATAAGATCTATATCATGTCATCAGCAAACAGCAGACCCTGAATAGACAGCTTTTGCTGGAGCTGTCTGATCTGGGTCTTCTCTGTTTGGCGTGTTTGCTAAGGCATTATATAAGGAAAAGGGTTGATAGGCTCTTTATTGTTTATACTTCAAACCCTCTGACTGTGAGATAAAGAAAGCACTCTCAGCAGTTGCTATCTACAATCCTTATTGTCTTAATGATAGATCTATTGTTTATATTTTAAGTATGAGAAGGTTACCCTTGGTTCTGTAGAGTTTCTCAGCTCAGCTTCTCATCTGTATCCAGACCATATGCAATGGCTATCATGAACAGCCAATGCAATATTAAAGACATATATGTATATGCATCAGTATAGTATTATAGGCACTAATGCAGTATTAGAGGCATGTTTGTATCAGTGTAGTATTATAGGCACTAATGCAGTATTAAAAGCATGTTTGTATCAGTGTAGTATTATAGGCACTAATGCAATATTAAAGGCATGTTTGTATCAGTGTAGTATTATAGGCACTAATGCAATATTAAAGGCATGTTTGTATCAGTGTAGTATTATAGGCACTAATGCAATATTAAAGGCATGTTTGTATCAGTGTAGTATTATAGGCACTAATGCAATATTAAAGGCATGTTTGTATCAGTGTAGTATTATAGGCACTAATGCAATATTAAAGGCATGTTTGTATCAGTGTAGTATTATAGGCACTAATGCAATATTAAAGGCATGTTTGTATCAGTGTAGTATTATAGGCACTAATGCAGTATTAAAGGCATGTTTGTATCAGTGTAGTATTATAGGCACTAATGCAATATTAAAGGCATGTTTGTATCAGTGTAGTATTATAGGCACTAATGCAATATTAAAGGCATGTTTGTATCAGTGTAGTATTATAGGCACTAATGCAGTATGAAAGGCATTTTTGCATCAATGTAGTATTACAGACACTAATGCACCAGTGAAATATTAAAGGCATGTTTGCATCATTGCAGTATTACAGACGTAAATGCACCAATGCATTATTACTCTTTACTCCATGAATATTCATGTAAAAAATAATGATCTGAGGAAAATTAATTAGATTAATTGTTATAATAGTACATGGGAACAGAAAATACTGGCCATGTCAGAAACTGTAGAATTATATCTATATTATATCACTAGCAAACAGAGTAGACCCTTTGGAGCCGTCTGATCTGGGTCTTCTCTGTTTGGAAAGGTGTATTTATGGAGTAAAGGTTTAAAAGCATGTATGCATCAATGTACAGTAAAACCTCTCTATAACGGCCACTAACTTACGTCAAGTATTTTGTGTAAAGGCCGGTGGATGCTTAAAGTAAGGTGAAAGTAAAACAGAACGCTCCTATAGGAGCGTTCTGTTTTGCTTTCATCTTGCTTTAAGTAACTACCTGCACAAAACACCAACTAATTAACACAATTATAGAAAGGTTTTACTGTAGTATTACGTACAATACAGAGGCATGACTGGAAGTTGACATCTTTTGAGCCACTGCAATAAAGAGGTTTGACTGTACTTGTCTGATTTTTCAGATGGCGTGGAATCGGTACACAAGGCTGCTACAGCAGCTGCTCGAGAGGAAACTTCTCAATCGCGTGAAGATACAGGAGTCCTGTCTGAAATTTCTGCCATACTTACAGGTTAGAGAATTGTATTTTTACTCTAATTTTTGTCCACTTCACTTTCGAAGCAAAACACATTTTCTATTTCTCTAAAAGAAATGCAATACTAGTGTCAAAATATTTGGATCCAGATGAGACACAGGTTTTTTTTATAAGGATCCTGAGAAGCTTTAAAGTTAGTCCATATTCGCCTATAGCAACCTAAAGGTTAAGTAATCCTTTCCCTCATATAAACACTTTTGATGCTTTTGCAAACAGAGCTGACCCTGATCAGACTGCTTCTGTAGGAGCCGTCTGATCAGGGTCTGCTCTGGTTGCTAAAAGGAATTATAATAAATCTGTCTCTACAGTTTCTTCCAATAATCCTTTGTACACATGTCATTATTTGCTCGCCTGAGCAAAGCTCAGGGTGAGCTTTTGGGAGACTTGAATGTCCGGCTTCCCCCTAAGGTCAATATTGGCCCTACCCATGGGTACCCAGCAAAATCTTAAATCTATGGTAATCAGGTGAGCGATTAAGGGCCATCTTGGCTCTCTTGTAAATATTCAGTTAATTAATATTCATAATGTCGTTATATCTTACATGAATGTCCAACAAGGAAAAGGTTAACTATTTTAATGCGGAACACAAGTGTACTGTCACTTGCAGGCTTCTAGAGGAGAAAAAATGTGTATTAGAATCCAAATTGGCGGACTCTTTCAGTAGAATTTCATAAACAGTTTATACTGTAACTATCATAAATATTTGGCCAGACAAATTTTGGCTTGATGGAGCAGTTTGATTGGGCCTGATGCCGTATCTTAATTTAGTAGTGTTGGGAATCAGTTGGGATTTTACTATCGATGATCGGTTCAAGCTAAGTTACTAATTATCGATTGTATAATCGGTTCGGCAACAATATTCAGATAAATGAACTAGTATTGTATTTTGTACACATAAATTGCTGTTCTAATAATGAAAATGTACATAGGTAGGGTAGACTTCGATTTAAGGTGCCAAAATTGGTGCAAATACATGTTTTAACTTTTTTTACAGGCTTTAATTTTCTCCATTTTACTTTTTTTTTTTTTTAAAAAAGAAGATCTTTGTATGAAGTAATGACATGATCATACATGAATAGTGATCAGATTATTTTTAATAATAGCATTAACAAAAGAAATTTTAGCAATGGCAGAAACTGTAGAATTACATGTACATGTATATTATTTATAAGCAAATACAACAGACCCTGATCAGACGTCCATAGGAGCCGTCTGATCTAGGTCTACTCTGTTTGCAAAGTCGTAGAAAGGCCTATTTACAGAGTAAAGGATTGTAATTAAAACTTTTGGGTCGGAGTAGCTTTGCTAGGTAGGGTCCGGTTGCCCTAAACAAGCAATTTTTTAGGCCCAAGGATTAACATGTATATTGAGAAACTAATGTATCAATTTTTTTCTGAAGGATAAGACTTAATAAATCAGGTGAATGGGTGTGTATAACAAGAATGGGGTCTTGCACAATATACCAACTGTTCAATGATTATTTGAAACAACAATCGATTGTCTCTGATGTCAGGCTCAACCGATCAATTATCGATTATAATTGATCATCGGAACAACACTATTTTTGGGTTAATGCTGAATATTGGAAGTTGAGTTGTCAAAATTCTGATAACACTAAAGGATATCCTTTTATATAGTGTTTTCAGAATTTTGACAACTTAACTTCCAATATTCAGCATTAACCCAAAAATTTATAAATTGATCACTTCATGAATATACATTAATTTAATTTGTAAAAGGTCAAATTTTGAAAGAGCATTGTTGGCCTGGACAAAAACTGTCGGATCAGATCTATATAACTCAATAAACAAACAGAGCAGACCCTAATCAGATGGCTCCTTTAAGTGCCAACTGATCTGGGTTTACTTTGTTAGCAAAGGCTTGGAAATGTGTTTAAAGGAAAGGGTTAAATCTGTTGGAAAGGGGAGACTGAGAAATTAGAGTATCCAGTAAAACCTCTCTATAACGGCCACTAATTTGTGTTAATGAGTAGGTATTTTGAGCAGGTGGCTGCTTAAATAAAGCAAGGTCAAAGTAAAACAGAATGCTCCTATAGGAGCGTTCTGTTTTACTTTCACCTTGCTTTAAGCATCCACCTGCCTTTAACACAAAATACTTGATGTAATTTAGTGGCCGTTATAGAGAGGTTGTACTGTATACAGTTTTAATATGTTCTATAGTGTTTTACTTCATTTTTTACCAGAGTGGCAAATCGGTCAGCAGATTGTGTCAGTGTTTGTGTGCAATAGCTGGGAATATGCCAGAGGAGGATAGGCCAGACAGCCTGGGAGCGTGTCTAGAATTGGTGTACAACTTGCTGCCCAAAGAGGACTGCATCGGAGCTGTGAAGATACTAGAGGTTCTAGGAGTGACAACGAATAACAATCTTAAACATACCCTGAATAAGCCTGGATAGAGACTGCTTTGAATATATTATAGATCATGTGAAAAACATAAATTGATTTATGCTTTGATAACCCTTTGCACCATATTTATGCAAGAATTGATGTTACCATGAATATTTAGATGTATTGTTTTTGCTCTGTCTCTACGCTAGTTGGTTGGTTTGTCTATATGGACCCAACTTTAACGTTGGCGATAATTTTGTCGTCATTGCACATACATACTTCAAACTTGGCATGCATGTGCAACTAATGGGGGTGATCATTTTTAGGGGTGACTTGTTAAGGTCAAGGTCATACATCAATGTCAAAGGTCACATTGGGGGCATAGTGTTCCTTAAACACATCTTGTTTACAATGGCACATCACCACAGGAATATTTGGCCATGGCAGAAACTATATTATTTCATAATCAAATAGAATAGACCATGATAAGTGAGTTGTCTGAGCTCGGTCTACTGTTTGTAAAGGAATAAAAAGGTATATTTATGGAGCAAAGGGTTAACATGTAACTAAATAATGTATGTTATTTTTCTTGCCTCTTTTCCAAAATTGTTTCCTAGACTAAATTGCCAAGGTTTAGTGTAAGAATACTAGTTTTCGGCAGTACTAAAATTAGTACCAGTACTGTTAGTTCCCGTACTATTAGTGTACATATTCATTTTGATACAGAATTTTATAGACAGGTATTATTTATTTAATACATATTTATGGTATTTGGTGCCATTTTGTGGATTCATTGTTTGTTTGAACTGCTTGCCCATCATATATGTCCGATTGAATAGGTTCTCCTGTATTATTTTTCCTTCATACAACATTAACCCATTAACTCATATTGATGACTGTAAAAGTCACTTTAAGAAACCATTCTGATAAATAGAGCATTTGCTCCTATAGGAGCAAATGCTCTATTTATCACAATGGTTTCAAACTATGAAATTCTAAAATTTTCCTTTTCTCTAGTTAATGCTCCTTTTCGGTTGATTTATCCAAAGAGGTTGTATCTAAAAATAACCTATGAGGTAATGGGTTAACCCTTTCACTAATGAACATTTATGCATGAATAGATCACTTCATGAATATTCATTAACTTAATTTTCATTTATATGTAAAAATTTCAAGAAATTTGTTTGGCTCGGACACAAACTCTAGGACCAGATCTATATAATTTTGTTAGCAATTAGAGCAGACCCTGATGGAATGCTCCTTCAGGGGCCATCTGATCTGGGTCTACTCTGTTTGCAAAGGTATGAAAAGGCAATTATATAAAGAAAATGGTTAAGGAATTTATACATTAGCTACGGTTATCATTTTGTAATCAATTCATTGTGTTATAGCTGGGTGTCTCTTTGGACTCACTTCTCAGTACATCACACTTTGTCTCACTTTTTTGTCACACTTTCAGATGGTGACAGATGTATTCCTTCAAACACTCTTGTTAGATATAACTCCTTATATACAATGCTACATAGTATTAGACCAGCTCAGACAGGTGTTGGGTTTTTTTAAAAAAAGAATTTTTTACAATTTAAGAAGTATCATTTTCAAACGTATGCAAGAAGTTTGTTGATTTATAATATCCATGTCTTGCTTTTGAGAGAGATCATGCTCTGCCTACAGGTGAGATTTGTGTTCTTTCGAACATTTGTGTTTGTGTCATCCATCTTTGAAGTATTTATCTGCAGCAAGTGTTGAGTTTCTGGATCCATATCCCATATTTTTACCTCGATGTAAATGAGATCTGTCAACTTTTCTCCTGTGTCAGTGCCGTATCACCTATAAAGTGTTGTAGTGCCATAAAACCCAACTCGATCAATCAATCTTTGAAGTATTTGACCTAAAGTCACAGTATTTTATAGGGTAGTTGATCTGTGTGTGAATTAGAGCACTTATGGTATAGTTATGATAAGATGTGAGCCATAGGTCATACCATAGCTATATTGTTTAAGGTCAGTGGACCCTCTCATCAGGATCTGCACTGTTTGTCATGTTACACTTGCCCTTACAATGCTGAATTTTCAAATGGACTACATGTATTCCAAATTTCAAACAGGTCAAGCTTATGGTGAATATTTAGGGATTTTTCTAAAGAAAAGTGCAACATGACAAACAGTACAGACCCTGATGAGAGGGTTCCTCTAGGAGCCCTCTCATCTGGATCTACATTGTTTGCAAAGGACATTAGTGACTTGTGTACCACACTGTAAGGGTTAAAAGGTCCCTGAGTATTCACAATAAACTTAGACTTGTTAGTCCATTAGAAAATTCAGCATTGGAAGGCTTAAGGATGAAATCATGATATCCAGATGCGATGCCAAGTGACTTGGCTTCTAAACATTATCCTATCTGTGGAACATTGATATGGAAAGAAATGCAAGAAAATGGTACTTATTAAAGACGTATTTTTGCTCATATTTTCGAAATTTTTGTAAAACAAAATGACTTTAGAATCTGAATCTATGTAACTTGAAATTAACAGCGCTCATGAGCATGGTAAGGAAATATTTGTTTCGAAAATGTAGAAAAGTTGATCAGTTTGATGTACATGTAGGTAATCTATTACACAGCAGACATTTTCTTTTGCGTTTTGTTTACACCTATTCTTCATAAAAATGCTTTTTCATGCACTTGCAAAGAGTATACCCAGATCAGACAGCTCCTGTAGGAGCCGTCTGATCAGTGTCTACTCTGTTTTGCTAATGGAATCTGAATTTGAAAGATCTGTTACTTTTCTTTCTAAAATGGAATGTTCCACCTTCTATATTTCATTTTTATAACTTATTTGTTCATGAATATTCAGGTGTTGAAATTTTGAAATAAACATAGAACAGAGAAAGGGTTAAATTTCGATTGACCTGTAGATGCCAACTTTGTTTTGAATATAGCAGTGTTCCAAAATAAATTTGGAACTTCTCTGAATATGTAAGTTGGTTTCCATAGTTTTTAATCTCTTAAATGTCGGCAATTTTCTAAGGATTTGGCAGTATTCAGATATCAGTAATATTTAGCTGAAAACATATATTCTGTGGGAAAATGGGTGAGTATTATGCATTATTTTCATTTTATGAATATAATTATGTACAACTTTTGATGTTAATTTATTGGGCAGAATATAACTTTTAAGATGAAAGGTAGATCAAAATGATAAAGTTGGTATTAGGCATGGTGATGGTCTTAAACGGGCCTATCCTCAAGTTTCTCTGTGATATTGTATAGCAAATGCTTTCAAATCATTTTGTAAATAAAACATTGCCATAAATAATTGTATTGGTTATTTTTTCATTTGCCTTAACCACCTTTGAATAAATCTAATATTCTTTTTTGTCTCTAAGATTTTCAAAAGACCGTAATATTAAGTTAAAACATAAACATTGTTGTGCATGTCTGCTTTTGGATTGTTATGCCCCCAGGGGCCCTGTCTATACGTTGGTTGGTTTGTGGACAACTTTAACGTTGGCGATAATTTTGCAGCCATTGCACATACATACTTTAAACTTGGCATGCATGTGCAACTTATGGATGCGAATATTTTTAGGAGTGAATTATTAAGGTCAAAGTCAAAACGGGGGCATAGTGTTTCACAATGTTTGTCTCAAGGGGGAGGGGTGGAGATGTAGAGCCATAACGTTAGTGGGGTTTTTTTTGCGGTGGGTCGTGTCAAGACTCTTGTCACAGTGCCAACATCAGTACAGTTACACCTATCAGATGGCAAAGTTATTTACCCTCTTAACCCTTTACCCCGTGAATTTTCATGTAAGAAACATTGACATCATGAATATTATCTAATTTTTTATAACAGTATATGAACACAGGATGTTTTGATTCTGGCAGAAACTTTAGAATCAGACCTATATTATTTCATAATCAAACGAAACAAACCCTGATAAGACGACTGTTACATGAGCCGTCTTATTTAGGCCTACTCTGTTTGCAAACTCATTAGAAGGCATATATCTATTGTGTAAAGGCGTAATGGCTTCGATCTGGTTAGGGACCATTACTCTTATCATGCATATTTAAAGCATTATGGTCCTTCAAATTATTTTTTTGGTAGGTATAAGCATTGATATGCTGCATAGATGGCGTACGCTTTGAGTAGATGAAACGAATAGTAAGGAAGCTGACTTGGGTTTAAAATATCGATGGTAGCTTAATTCAGGATGAAAAATATGCAGAATTTCCCCATATAATTTTTCTGTAGTTATTTCATTTTGAATTAAGCAGCGACTTGTTTTAAATCCTGTTTACTCATTAAATTGGTCACTTTAGTGAGGTTTTGACTGTTGCTGCTCTTACAAAAGCTTTAACCCTTTAATCCATATACAAATACAAACGTATGTACTCTTTGCAAACAGAGTAATACTGAAGGTGTGCATTAATTATGCACATCCATCATGAATGAAATACGTAATAAAGTACAAGTACATGTAACTGCATTAGAGTGTACCATGATACTATGTTTGGAAGGTGTACTGGACCAGGGTGTGTCATGAGATTATGTTTGGAATGTGTACTGGACCAGGGTGTGTCATGAGATTATGTTTGGAGTGTGTACTGGACCAGGGTGTGTCATGAGATTATGTTTGGAATGAGATTATGTTTGGAGTGTGTACTGGACCAGGGTGTGCCATGATATTTTGTTTGGAATGTGTACTGGATCAGAGTGTGTCATGAGATTATGTTTGGAATATGTACTGGACCAGGGTGTGTCATGAGATTATGTTTGGAATATGTACTGGACCAGGGTGTGTCATGAGATTATGTTTGGAATGAGATTATGTTTGGAGTGTGTACTGGACAAGGGTGTGCCATGAGATTATGTTTGGAATGTGTACTGGACCAGGGTGTGCCATGATATTATGTTTGGAATGTGTACTGGACCAGGGTGTGCCATGATATTATGTTTGGAATGTGTACTGGACCAGGGTGTGCCATGATATTATGTTTGGAATGTGTACTGGACCAGTATGTGTCATGATATTATGTTTGGAATGTGTACTGGACCAGGGTGTGCCATGAAATTATGTTTGGAATGTGTACTGGACCAGGGTGTGCCATGATATTATGTTTGGAATGTGTACTGGACCAGGGTGTGCCATGATATTATGTTTGGAATGTGTACTGGACCAGGGTGTGCCATGATATTATGTTTGGAATGTGTACTGGACCAGGGTGTGTCATGAGATTATGTTTGGAATGTGTACTGGACCAGGGTGTGCCATGATATTATGTTTGGAATGTGTACTATCAAGAGAATGTACCTGTACTTAATATGAACTTTTACTTCAGTAAGAATGAGTTACTCTTTAAATGTTAAGCTTTTCCAAAAAGAAAGCGTACTTAGTCGAACTTAAAAGTTTGACATTCCTTACATGAATATTGATATCACAGAAATAAATCCACATTATCTTGTTTCTTTTTCATTACACATCGAACCCCACGCATACACTTGTAAAACGATGTGTAGTAAACTTCACCAAATAAAGCTCACCTGATTAAAACAAAGTCCTCGCATGCGCAGTTCTGTGATAAATATCGCACTCTAAGTGCATCTCACCAAACTCTTAACAATTAGATTGAGCCATTTTTTGTAATTTCTGGCAGAAAATGATATCCAAACCGTAATAACCTTTCGAATAACCTGTGTCATCTTTTGTTGTGAACATCTATTTCATATTCTAAAAAGTACATATATGACAGTATGAATCACGCAGGAAACACCACATACAAAACACAGCCGCCCGAACAGCACCACGACAAAAAAGTAAATGTACGTGTATATCAAAAGACACAAAGAGACGCACAAAGACATGACGCACAAATAATAGGGGGAGATGGAAGTACCGCCTTGGAGCGTTCAGTGACAATTTTCACTTGGGGTTTAAATCGGTTTAGGGGCTCCCAGCCTCATATTTATTCGACATCCCCTTGTTCTGAAATCGTTTTGCGTAAATCGGTGATTCACCCAACATGTCCGTTTATTTCCGCTGTTTTCTAAGGATTTAGCAGTATTCACATATCCGTAATGGCTAAAAGTAAAACTGACCAAAGGCATTGTTTAATGATATGAATATGTGTACAGCTTTTGATGTTAAATGATTTATACAATGCTGGCATACAAAAATTTAACACTTTACTCCATAAATACGACATGTGCAAACAGAATAGACCAAGCTCAGACCTATAATCAAGGAGCCGTCTGATTAGGGCCTACTGCTTGCTGATTTGATTCTACAATTTTGCCATGGATTTGTGTAACTTTGATAGAAAAGGAGATTCACAGAGAATCATTTCTGTGAATATTGGATTATTGGTCAAAGTCCATTCAGCGGCTTAGGATAAGTTGTGTAAGAAATTGTTCATTAACCCTTACAATGCTGACTTTTCAAATGGACTATTCCAAAATTCAAACAGGTCAAGCTTAAGGTGAATACTAAGGGATTCTTCTAAAGAACAGCGTAACATGACCAACAGTGCAGACCCTATAGGAACCCTCTTATCTGGGTCTACAGTGTTTGCAAAGGACATGCGTGACTTGTGTCCCACACAGTAAGAGTTAAATCTACATTTACCTCCAGTGACCTACTTATGCAGAGGACAAAAACCATTTATATAACTGCATAATGGTAGTCATCTGAGGATCATAATAATGAAATGTAGTGAAAATGCAGTCAGCAGTTTAGGAGATGTCGTTGAATGAAAATGTTTAAAATCTGTTTAGCTCCTCTAATCAGCAGACAGACTACAAATTTCAATTTATATAATTCTGACAGGAAGTTGTCTGTAATTCATTCACGAAAATTCCAGTCAGTGGTCAAGGGGGAGAATTTATTTAAAGAAATTGTTGACGATGCACAATAAATGACGCACGATGGACACATTAAATGTTTTCTTTTAACACATTCCCTCCTACTGACACCTTTTGATGCCTCTGTAAAACCATTGCATTGAAACCATTTTGATAAATAGAGCATTTGCTCTTATACAGCAAATGCTCTATTTATCACAATGGTTTCATTTATTAATAGTTTCAAAACTACTTTTAAGCTCTGACATTTTCCTTTTATTTAGTAAATTCCCCTTTTCGGGTAGATTTATTCAAAGAGGTTGGATCGAAAGTAGTCTAGGAGGGAATAGCTAAGTTAAAGTTTGAAACAGATCCGGGTCCATGCTTATAAAGCTTTTAGTTGAGCCTGAGATCGTTCTCAAGTTTTTGATTGGTCAGATTTGAGCCAAAGGCTCAAATCTGACCAATCAAAAGCTTGAGAACTCAAATCTGACCAATCAAAAGCTTTAGAACGAAACTCAGACTCAGCTAAAAGCTTTATAAGCATGGACCCCGGTAAATTGTGTAGGAGGCAAGTGCATTGAGGAGGCCAAGCGGCATTTTAAACAGCTGACGCCGAAAAACAAACGATCATTATTGTGGAGCCATCTGATCGCACGCTGACCGACCATTTTCACCAACCTTATAATATAAATTGGAAGTCATATAGGATTTCCACGTCTGACCAGGATTAGACCTTTTTATTCATTACATTTATCCTTTGTTTATTACTTTAACAAGTAACCGCATGAAAACGAAATGAAAGTAAACAACACATTGTAACCCATGCTATGGGCAAATTTACTTATTAAAGAAAAAGGCAACCAGTATAGATCTAGCTACAACGCTTTCTCTTTACTCCATGAATATTCGTGAAAGAAATAATGACATCATGAATATATTTTGAACATGGCATAAACTGTAGAATCTTATCTATATCATATTGTAAGCAAGCAGAACAGACCCTGATCAGACGGACCCTACAGCAGCTGTCTGATCTGGGTCTACTTTGTTTGCAAATGTGCAGAAATGCATATTTATGGAGTAAATGGTTAAATCAGGTTCTGCAAATATTGGTAGGAATTAACAGAAATAAAACGCTTTATTCTGTTGGGTGAACTACAATGTAGCAGTTGCAGCCGAGTGTCTATATTGGATGTAAGATATGAATGCCTTTTTGATGTGGTTATATCATTTTGCTGTTGGCAAAAAAGAAAAACAACATTTTGTACAGTCAAATGTCAAAGCACGAGTTTATGTATATATAGAGAACCTTGTTAATATTAAAAAAAATATGATAATCATATTGGTGCTGAAAATTGCAAACATATATATACCATTTGCTGAGATAATTGTTATGTTGTTCTAAAGAAATAACAAACACGCTGGATTCATCATTGATTCTCCTACAGAAATATTTCAAAACCATTTATCTTGAGATAGTCATTGATTCTCATACGGAAATATTTAAAATTTAACTTGCAAAAAAACAGCATGATCAATTTGCCATGTATTGCTGTAAAAGCGTGTGTCATATATAGAGAACAATATCAACATTGCATCAAAAACGATATCAGCGTTTTGAAAGTATACATGTTTTTCCTTTTCATAATCTTCTTGTTTACAATGCGTTTGCATGAGTGTGGATCATCGGTATAGATAAGCGAATTTCCTTCTACTCCTTTGTCTTCCGTGTTTTCCCAGGTCCTACTATTTCTTAGTATTCAGCGTTTTATCTAAATAATCGGCAAATCACTTGTTTCAAATGTTACAGGACCCCCTTTCTCCTATGGAGATCATGGGCATAGAACATATAACGGATATGAGTAAAGAGCAAAATTACTTAGCAATGTTATAAAAACAAAGCAAGTGTGCAGGAAAGATATGTCCCCATATGTAATTACTAGTATTATCTTTTTTAAAAAATGAACTTCAGCCTTTGTAACAGTTTACTGATCTTTAACCCTTTCCTTGTTGTATATTCATATATCAAATGGTTACATCATGAATAAGTATTACTTGAGTTTTTAAAGTGCCATGTGTACACATGACATTTTAGTATTACAGTGCTCCCTCTCTACAACGACACCCTTTGGGATACGAATATTGTATGTGTTGTTCAGAGGGAGTTGCTATAGGGAGGGAAAATCAAACATAATTAGCTTGTTTGCAGATCCCCAGATAAGGTGTATTTCGAGAACTAAAACCGTTATGCCTCAATCAAACCCTATGTTGTGACCACTCTTTAGAATCGTCACAAAGTGACGATTCTAAAGAGTGGTCACAGCATAGGGTTTGGTGGAGGCATAAGAAAATACGATGGAAAAAGGTGTTTCTGGAGCCTTGTTGTTTCGGAAACAGTGACATGCGTTGTTGTAAGGAGGGAATCGTTATTGAGAGGACCGTTGTAGGGAGGGAGCACTGTAGTTGAAACTGTGTAATCATATCCTACATGAGCCGTCTGATCTTGATCTACTTTATTTGCAAAGGTGTGAAATGTGTTTATATGAAGGGAAAAGTAAACGTTCAAGCAAAGTGTAATACAAATGTACATGCATCATGAACATAAGAAGGGGCGTGCAACTATACCGTACATGTATAAATAGTTAAATACTCACTTGACTTAGTCATCAACATTAAACAATCATCATAAAAGCAGTATGTGAATAAGCAATCATGCAATACTTTAATCATGTTTCTGTTTAATATCCATGCAAACAATAATAACATCATGAAAATTTATTAGCTGATTTTCTTTATAATCGCATATGCACACAGAATGGTTTGGCTCAGACAGAAATGGTATACATAATCAGATCTAAAATAAATATTACACCATAAGCAAGCAGTGCAGTCCCTGACCAGGCAGCTTCTATAGGAGCCATCGGATCTGAGTCTGCTCTGTTTGCAAATGCGTAAAAAGGTGTTTATATGAAATATAGGGTTAATAACGTCTTAAAAATAAAATGTAGCTTAACAAAATACAATTAGGTAGGTGCTTGCTCTATGCACAGAAAAAAGTTCAATACAGCGACCGTATAGCCATACACCTTGTGTCTCAGTTTAATCAGAACAAAGACACTGAAAAATAGCCTATGAGTGAATCCGTTAAGGGGCCACCTGATTAGATCACCATTGTTTTATATACAAATTAGTGTTGAAGGGTTTCTCCAGCATGTATCCACACTTTGGACAATATTACCTAAAATGGTATGGTGGTTAAACATTTAAATTCTGCAACATGGAATCTCAAATTGTTCATGTCAACAGTGAAGCTTATACATGTATTTCATATAATGTCAGTGTCATTTAGTCTCTGTATTCGTAGTACTGCTCTGACGTGGAACTTTGCGCTGTTAGATGTTGCTGTATCCGCCCTTGTTTCACTCTTGAAGAAATTCCAAAGAACGCCGTGCTGGGTGCCCGCGATGCATTGCTCAACACGTTACATCGTTGATCAGGTCGATGAAACATATTCTATTAACAGAACATGTGTGCAATAAAACACAGAGCAATACTTATTGTTTTGTATGCTGAGTAATTGCCATTAGTTAAAAACGGAAGTAGTCTTCAATTAAGCATTAGACAGTGTCTGGGACATGTATTATGTGGACAGGCCTTTTGTTTTTGTTTTGTTTACTGATGGATAAAGTTCCCTCTAATTGACAAACAGTGCACATCCTGATCAGAGGACCCCTCTAGGAGTTCTAAAGGTCTGGATCTGCATTGATTTGCAAATTCTAGTAATTGCTTGTACCGCATAAAACTGGCTAACCCTTTCATTGCTAAGTAAATTTTATTGAATCTGTATAAGAACTGCCGGAAATGGTATAGCTTGTGAGAAAATCTTAAATGATTGGCAGTCCAACGTTCCAGGTTTACCCTAGGTTACCAGGTACCATCTTGATCTAAACTGTCTGCAAACATCTAGACTCATGATGATATAATATATACATGTCTGAAATTTCACCATTACTATTAACAATATCATTGATGAATATTATTCCTGATTTGATTCAGGGCTCGTAAATTACCGCTATTTTTTATGGACTGGTTTCCTCATATAATTTGGGTTCTGACATCGTAAAATGACTTAACTTTAGTGCATAATTATACACGTGTTATTAATCTTAAAGAAATGTTTTATTACGTCTTCATAGAATACCGGTATATTGTGTTTCACAGATGAAAGATATCTGAAATCAAAAGCGTACCTCCATATTGATTTAGAAAGAATTTTGGAATAACTTCCAGTTGGCTTCTTTGCAAGAATATTATATCAAACACATGACATGAAGGTGTGTGCGTTTGCGTTTGCGTGTGCGCGCGCGCGTGCGTGCGTGCGTGCGTGCGTGCGTGCGTGTGTGTGTGTGTGCGTGCGTGTGTTTGTTTGGGGGACATAGAGCTTTTAGCTTGTATGCTTTTTTAAAAAAAAAGCGAAATCGTTGCCATCGTTGTCGTCGTCCAGAAACTTTAACATTATTTACTATTCATGCAAATCTTATGAAACTTCAAACTTCTATTCACCATCACAAGGGCTAAAATCTTACCAAGGGCCATAACTCTGCAATGCATTGTTTAACAAAATTATGCCCCTTTATGAATTTACGAAATAAAAAAAGGGTTTATATATCTCAACTTATTAGTTCGCTAGAGCTTGTTCTTCTGTTGACGATTTTAACAGTCGAATTCTCATTTTAACTGAAAACCTGCTTAAGAAAGGATATAGATATCATAAACTAAGAAAAACATTTTCTAAATTTTGTTATCGAAATCTCTCACTTATTTGCAAGTACAGGGTGATCCAAAATATCTGATATTATATTGAGGTTGAATAAATAAATATCCCCTGACGTAATAACTAAATGTTATATACCATTGTAAAGAGAATTGTCATAAGTTTTGCTCATGAGAAAAGTACGGGAAGACGTTGACGTCATTACGTCATAGATGAAGTCATCAACTTTGGGTTGTTTTTCAAGATGGCAACGTCAAATCAAAAGGCTGCAGAAGTACAAAATTTAATGTAATCTTAAGGCGCTCCTGCGACACGGTATTTCACATCCTGAATGTTATGGTGATGTGATTTACAAACATCATAAAATTATTGGACATACCCATTTTCTCACTTTGGTCACTAAATACATTAAAAAGCATTTTAAAGGGATATGATCCTATGGTACTACAACATACTGCATGTCTGGTTGTCAACGCTCTTACAGTTTGCAATTACGCAGCCCTCTTTGCATGTACGCCGACAAGAAAAGTTTAGTACTCTATGAAGGCGACCTCTTAAATCCGGAAACATACCATTTATTACTTTTCTACAGTTACTCTGTTTGCAGCTAAATCGTTGAGTACACTAGCGATAGGTGGATACAGTTGTTTCACTTAAATATGTTTTCGTTTTACATGCACTTTACCACTGTATTTGCCATCGCGGTTGTTGTAGATTAGTCGGAGAGGGGGATAGGTTTATTTACACTGTTTGTCTTTTAGGGTGGGGTCGGAATAAGTGAGAGGTTGGGCACCCTTAAACCGGTTTAACCCCCCAGTGACATTTGTCACTGACCGTTCCAAGGCGGTACTTCCATCTTCCCCCTATTGTTTGTTTATATCTTTGTGCGTCTCTTTGTGTTTTTTTATATACATTTGCTGTTTTTCGTGTGGTGCTGTTCGGGCAGTTGTGTGTTTTTTTATGCGATGTTTCCTGCATGACTCATACATGTACTTTTAAAATGTCTCAGCTGACAAGCGTTGGTGCTCGCATGCGGTGCTCTTGTCCGAAGCATTAGCTTTGCGACTTTTGAAAAAGTAAAACGAGGCTAATGAAACTTAGTATATTGACATCTGTATTGCATGTAATAGCATAAGATAGTGCAGGTACCAAAGACAATAGCTTTATATTATTCTCATTACTGAAGTATCTCACTGTTATTTTTATACTTTTACATTTATTGCTATATTAGTTCAGAGCATTTCTCCAAAATTGTTATAGATATTTCAATGAAGCTGGGTGGAATATTAACATAGAAGGCTTACATCCATAATTTAATTTTTATATTGATCCCATACACTTTGCGATTCGACTAATCATTGTCAGCAACAAAACTTTCCAGTTCGTGTATTTAACGAATCCTTTTGCAGTATATGTTTCTTGTTGTACATGTACTTCTATGTTAGCCATCACTTTTGTTGTGAAGCAGTTTACACTGTTCGTCTGATAGGGTGAAGATGGATGAGTGTGAGGATTGACGCATCCCCTAATCATGGGTTTATTACAGGTCACAGGATTCAAATACCACTGTATTTGCTATTGTGGTCATTGTAGATTACTAAGTGAGGGGATATGTTTATTTACACTCCTTGTCTTTTAGGGTGAAACAAGTTTCGGGTTGGACGCCCCAAAATCAGTTCAAACCCCAGTGACACTTGCCAGTGGCCTTTTCAATGCGGTACTTCCAGCTTCCCCTATTTTTTGTTTGTTGTATCTTTTGATAGGCATATACATGTGCTATTCTTTCTTTTTAGCTCACCTGGCACGAAGTGCCAAGGTGAGCTTTTGTGATCGCCCTGTGTCCGTCGTCCACATTTTTTTTCAAATGTCTTCTCCTCCTAAACCACTGGGAGGATTTCAACTAAATTTCACAGAAATGTACCTTGGGTGGGTCTCTATCAATTTTGTTCAAATCATGACCCCCGGGCCAATAATGGCCCCGCCCTGTGGCTTATCAGTTGTTTTTGTAAAACTCTTTAAAAATCTTCTTCTCTGAAACCACAAATCCATGAGCTTAGATATTTGGTATGTATCATCATCTAATGGTCCTCTACCAAAGTTGTTCATATTATGACCCCCGGGCCAAAAATGGCCCTGTCCCGGGGCTTATCAATTTTACAATGACTTATATAGGAAAACCTTTAAATATCTTCTCTGAAACCACATACCCTAGAGCTTAGATATTTCGTATTAAGCATCACCTAATAGACCTCTACCAAGTTTATTCAAATCATGACCCAGGTCAAAAACTGGTTCCTCCCGGGGCTTATCAGTTGTTTTTGTAAAAATCTTTAAAAATCTTCTTCTCTGAAACCGTAAGGCCTAGACCTTTGATATTTGGTATGTACATGCAGCATCATCTTATGGTCCTCTACAAAGATTGTTCAAATTATGACCCCGGACGAAAAATAGCTCCGCCCTGGGGCTTATCAGTTTTTCATAGGAAAATCATTAAAAATCTTCTCTGAGACCTTTCATATTTGGTATGTAGCATTATCTAATGGCTCTCTAAATAGATTGTTCAAATTATGACCCTGGACCATAAATGGCCACGCCACGGGGCGTATCAGTTTTTCATAGGAAAATCTTAAAAAAACGTTTTCTCTTAAACCGTTAGGCCTTGACCTTTGATATTTGGTATGTAGCATCATCTAATGGCCCTCTACAAAGATTGTTACCCCTAAATTAAAAATGGCCCCGCCCCGGGACTTATCAGTTTTTCATAAAAAAAATCTTTAAAAAATCTTCTTCTCCGAAACTGTCAGGCCTAGACATTTGATAACTGGTATTTAGCATCATCTAATGAATTTCTGCCAAGATTGCTCAAATTGTGACCCCAGGGCCAAAAGTGGCTCCGCCCTATTGCTTTTCAGTTTTTATAGGTAAGTCTTTAAAAATCTTCTTCTCTGAAACTGTATGGCATAGACCTTTGAAATTTTGGTATGTAGTACATGTATCATATAATGGTTTTCTACCAAGATTGTTCAAATTATGACCCCTGGACCAAAATGGCCCCGCCCCGGGCTTATCAGTTTTTCATAGGAAAATCTTTAAAAATCTCCTTCTGTGAAAGTTTAAGGCCCAGACCTTTGAAATTTATATGAAGCATCACCAAATGTTCCTTTGTTAAGATTGTTCAAATTTTAACCTCTAGGCCTAAAATTATGGCCCTTGGTTTCATATTGGCCCCAATCTGATTTTTATTTTTACATAGAAATACAGTGTATGCATAAGTCTATAGTAACCAGGTGAGCGATTTAGGGCCATCATGTCCCTCTTGTTTTGTCATGGTTCTGTTCGGGCGACTGTGTGATTTGTATGTGGTGTTTCCTGCATGGCTCAGACTTTTACTTTTAACCCCCAGTTGTAATTTTTTTTACTGACTGTTTAAAGGCGGCACTCCTGTCTTAACCTTATTTTTGTGTTCGTTTCATGCATCTTTCATACCGTTGCATATAATTGTGTGTATGTGTGTGGTATGTGTGTGTAAGAGCACTCTTCAATTGCTGTGACTCGGTGCTTGCTACGGTGATCTTTTCATTGTCACAATGCCCTAATCTCCAAACTATCCAATTTAGTGACGCAGTGCCATATACCCATTCTAACGGATACTTATTTTTCAGTAATGCGGTTTGTGACGTTATTTCGTTTACTCTTGCATAAGTAACGGCGTCACGTCTTGCCTTACGTTCTCAATGAAAGAACATGTATAAGTCATGCAGGAAACACCACATACACAACACACAACCGCTCGAACAGCACCACAACAAGAAAACACAGACAGTGTACATATCTATCAAAACACAAAGATACACAAAAAGACCAAACAAACAAACAATAAGATTGAAGTACAGCCATAGAATGGTCAATGGCAATAGTCACTGGGGGTTAAACCCGGTTTAGGGACGCCCGACCCCGAGTTTTGTGTTTTACGGCACTGCGCCATTGTGTTGTCAATGTTGAACAGGCAAGGAATAGTTATATGTATATGTGTGCGGCATATGTGTGTATGAGTGCGCTTTATATGCGGTGACATCATGAATGTTAATTAACATACAAATTTTGGCCACAGCAAAAACTGTAGAATTTCATAAGGAAACAGAGCAGACCCATATCAGACTGCTCCTATATGTTGCGGGTCTACTATGTGAACAAAGACGTTAAAAGGCGTATGTTTTACAATAAACTTTGAGCAAAGGCTTATACTATAAACATTAAGTTCTAGGCAAGTTTTATAATACCACATATAAGCCTAGCCTAATTTAGGTTCCGAAATAGGTTAAAATAATAACATTGGATGGAAAAGTGATTCTCAATATTGTTATGGTTTAAACAAGTTGTTGGATTATAACTTTCCATTTGCATATTTTATTAGTAGCGGTTAGTTTTAATAATTAGTTATACTGCTTAACTCTCTTTTCTATTTAACCCTTTTCTTTATAAATTATATTAAAACGCTTTTCATACATTTGCAAACGGAGTATACCCAGACCAGACGGCTCCTATAGTAGCAATCTGATCAGGATCTGCTCTGTTTGCTAATGGAATTTGACTGATCTGTTTCTTTACTGTCTAAAATGGCTACAGTGTTACACCTTCCATATTTCGTTTAAGCTATTTTGACCACGTATATTCAGTAGCTATTGAAATTCGGAATGAACATAGAAAATCTGTAAACCATCCCCAATATATTTATATGTTGAAAAAATAATTCCAGTATGTATGTTAATGACTTAATGTGGGTTTTACACATATGATCTTGATATTGTTTGGCCTATGTGTTTGTCTGTTTGTTAGTCTTTCTGAACCGTTAACCTTCCCATCATAACCTTTGAACTGTATGAGATAAATCCTTTATATTTGAGTGGTGCCATGTCAAGATCAAAGTTAGAATTCAGGTCAAACATTAGAATTATAGGACGAGGCACCTAGTGGAGTCATAGACTTTCACAAACAGATCGTGTTAGGATTTACGTTGTATTAAGTTAAACCTGATTACACCGAGTTACTCGGCATCTCATCTGGATCCAAACTGTTTGCAAATGTAATCATGGAGTGTCGGTAGCAGGCTAAATGCTGACCCTGACCAGATATTTTTTATAAGAATCCGCAGTCTGGGTTTAGAACCACTCACGTCACTTCTCAGGTCAAACCTCAGCTCATTTCTCAGTTCCTCTGACTCCGCTGTGTATGAAAGTAACTCTTCCTGCTGGGTTGAGGTGTTGACCCCTCTTCTCATCATACGTTTTGTTGTCTTTCTAAAATCAGAATTAAAGTTTATATACAATAAAACTAAATCGATGAATGTCTTAGTGTATATAAAAAACAGCAATGTACCAGCGTACAATATGATAACAGGTCATTAAATCGTTAGAGTTTTGCTGGAGAATATTAAAATGCAGTCCACTACATTTGTAAAATATTACCTGTTGGTATATACAAGTATGTCTTTTGAAACATTTGACTGGTAAAATACTAGATATTGATCAGATCAGGTCTTTTATAAATACCAGGAAAGAAGTAATCTAAAGAAAGAATCTTAGACTATCTCAGTATATATTTATAATGTCGAACAGACTCTTGGGCTATTTGAGGGTGACAATGTTGAGCTAAATTAGGTTAATAATCCAAAAGTGACATGGAACTGAGGATGTTATTCTCAATGCGACAAAAGCATTTGAACTTTATGATAATCTTAATGTGACGTTTAACTATATAAAGACTCAACACACATCGCATCTTTTAAACCTTATAAGTTCTCTTAGTACTTTTTTTGGAATATTCATATAAAACGCTTAGTTATTCCATATCTAATCCAAATTACTTTTTCTAGGACATTACAGATATTGAGGTGTACAAAAACTTAATCTTCCAAAGAATCCCGAGCTGACTAATTTGAAAAGAAATGAGTGATAATTACTATTATGCATTTGTATGCTTTGATTTATTTGGGTTTTCAAGGTATGATACATTTCAAAACAGTGTTTCATATGCTATACCTTTGGACAGACTGATAGGAAAATGTCTTGCTAAAGTATGATTGAGCAAAACACAAGTGTTATACACAAACATATTTAATGTTTGATGGTATTACAGAGATAGTAAACAAACGAAAGTTTTATCTTGATGTTCATAAAGTGACACTAATCTATTGATCACTTACAAGTGTTCCTGGGCTACTTGGGCATTTCCTTTAGAGGCCATTCGAGCGGATCTCTGTACAGCAGCTACACCTACCACGGCCACATTCATACCCTGAAAACGTACACATCATATTATTACAATTCTGTAGATCTTTATATGCAGCAGATAAATTGATGCGGGAGCCAGTGTCTCATCTAACCAAATCAATATGACAATATTATTACATATATGTGATTGCAAATTATAGAAATTTGTATTTAAACTTGTATTTGTTTGTATAATGGCAAACACATATAATTCTTGATTTTATTATATTCACAGAGCAATAACTAACACTATTTATAAATACTTATACAATTTACAAACTGACACTTAACATTGTAAGCAAGACGTGTTTGTGAAACACTTTGCCCCCGATATGACCTTTGACCTTGATGACCTTTATAAGTCACCCCTAAAAATGTACGCCTGCATAAGGTGGACATGCATGAAACGTCTAAAGTATGTATGTGAAATGGCGACAACATTATCGCCAATAGCCGACTAGTTTTTTTTTTAGACTCATCAGAACACACAACAGCTGAGTTTATACCTTCTGTCCCATGAATAGGCAGAAGTTTCAATATGTACTTGTACTAGACTTGTTTACGTATAAAACAAATTCGCTGTATTTATAGCTTCTAGCCTTCTAGGGGTGGATACATAAAGTTTTGATTTGTTCTTGTAATAGGGTTGTTTACGTATAACACACATCCGCCACTGTATTTATACCTTCTAACCTTCTACGGATGGACACATTAAGTTTTGATTTGTACTTGTAATAGACCTTTTACGTATAACACACAGCGCCACTGTATTTATACCTTCTGACCTTCTAAGAACGGAAATGTGAAGTTTCGATATGTACTTGTTTACACATAACACACAGCCGCCACTTTACATATAGCTTCTAGCTTTCTAGAGATACATGGATGGACACGTGAGGTTTGGATATGCGAAATACTTCTTTATGTATAACACACATCGTCTGTGGTGGCCTTGTGTTTTTATTGTCTCCATGGTAATTTAGCATCAATCCAAACAGGCCATATTGTTTTTGTTAGCTCATCTGGCACGAAGTGCCAAGGTGAGCTATTGTGATTGCCCTGTGTCTGTCGTCCGTCGTCGTCTGTCGTGCGTCGTCCGTCGTCAACGTTTTCTTAAAATGACATCTCCTCCTAAACTACTCGCTGGATTTTTACCAAACTTGGCAGAAATGTTCCTTGGGTCAACTTCTTCCGAAGTTGTTCAAAGTATTTGATTCCATGCAGAACTCTGGTTGCTATGGCAACCAATGTCCAAACAGAAGTAAAATCTTTAAAAATCTTCTTGTCAAAAACTGTAAGGCCTAAGGCTACCAAATTTGGTATGTAGAATCAGCTAGTGGACCTCTACATGGATTGTTCAAATTTTGTCCCTGGGGTAAAAATTGACCCAACCCCGGGGGTCACAAGTTTTACATAGGATTATATAGTAAAACCTTTAAAGATCTTCTTGTCTGAAACCGAAAAGCTTAGAGCTGTGACTTTTGGTATGTAGCATAATCTGGTGAACCTTTATTAAGATTGTTCAAATTATGCCCCTGGGGTCAAACACGACCACACCCTGGGGGTCCCATGTTTTATATAGGATTATATTGTAAACACTTTAAAAAATCTTCTTGTCTCAAACCTGAAAGGCTTAGAGCTGTACTATTTGGTATGAAGCATCATCTAATGAACCTTTACTAAGATTGTTCAAATTATGCCCCTGGGTTCAAAATTGTCCTCACCCTGGGGGTCACAAATTTTACTAAAAACTTTAAAAATCTTCTTGTCAAAAACTGTAAGGCCTAGGGCTACCAATAACGGTATGCAGACTCAGTAAAAACTTTAAAGACCTTCTTGTCCGAAACCGAATGGTTTAGAGCTGTGATATTGGTATGTAGCATCAACTGGTGAACCTTTACTAAGATTGTCCAAATTATGCCCCTGGGGTCAAACATGGCCACACCCTGGGGTCACATATTTTACATTGGATTATATAGTAAAAACTTTAAAAATCTTCTTGTCCAAAACAGAAAAGCTTAGAGAATGATATAATAGACCTCTACATAAATTGTTCAATTTTCCCCCTGGGGTCAAAAATGGCCCATTCCACTGGTGTGTGTGTGTGTGTGTGTGTGTGTGTGTGTGTGGGGGGGGGGGGGGGTTCAAAGCTGTCATATTTAGCATGAAGCATCTTCTGATGGAACTTTACCAAGATTGTTGAAATTGTGCCCCTTGGGTCAAAATTGATAGGGCACATGACAACATTAAACCAGGTGAGCGATAAAGGGCCATCATGGCCCTTTTGTTTTAATTCTAAGAAATCGGAACAGATATACATTCTCAGTTAAGAACAGTATTTTAGGCTTGCTTCGATAAATGTAAGCAGGAGTATTTTGTGTAATGCCAAACCTCACTAGAATAAACAAACCTGCATTATTTTTTTTGAATCCATTTAATCCTCTGACAATATTTTACCTTGATCCTGGTCTCAAGTGCACAAACTGGTGTGTAACACGTAGGAAAATCAATTTGAAAAAGTAACAAGTAAAACTACATGTATATTTAAACCAAATAATGACAGACAAAATGTTTCAAACGGAGACTTGATAGCCCCAAAATGTTGTAGCTGTATATAAACACTAAAATAGTATCACTGTGTAATCATCAGTACAGCCCATAATTTGAATAAACTTGTTGACGATTTCTGAATGTATAGTGTAAACAATAATAATTAATATACCCTTTTTACAAGACTTAATACAGCCAGCAGGACGGGCTGGTAGAAGTCAACGTGTCAAAGTATCAGGTTCCGGACAATAACTGAAGTTTGAAAAGACAGTTGATAAACAACTTTGGTGTACAGATACCCTGTATGAAGAACAAAATTGGGATTGTATATGGGGGTTGAGGTTAAGGTCACTATTATTAAAACAGGAAAAAATCTTGAAATAACTTTAATTAGTAAAGAAGTTCTGTTCTCAACGTGGTAAACAGATAGCTGGCATAAATAAAAAGGCTTGGTACTGTACTTGGTGAAGGTCACCGAAAACAGAAAAACAGTTGCTTGACAATAATCAGATTAGTTTAAATGTCCATAAAATATATTTTGAAATTGTCCATAAAATATATTTTGAAATCTGAGAAGAGTTTTCAAACTTGTGAATATTGTCCACTTAATAACCAGATTTCTGCAGAGATGACCCATATGTGGAAGCTTTTTGAAGAGGAAATCTACTTTATGTGAAATTCTACTGTAAATGCTAAAGAAGTGATTTTCCTTAAAGTAATTGTTAAACAGCTATAACTGAAAAAGAGCTTTAAGTTACCCTTTCCATCTGTTCCCTGTCATGGGTGACCTCACGAGACTTACTTAACACCCTCAGACACCTCATGCCATTCTTCAACGTGTAGGAGATCTGCACCTGTAATATATGTGACAAGTATATATAACCGAGGTTGTCCTCATGGGCCTTATTTAACACTCTGAAACACTCCAAACTACTCTTCAACGTATATGGGATCTGCACCTGTTAAACAAGTGTATATAGCAGAGGTTGAATTCATTAGCCATATATATACACGTACAGCTGAACTTCGATCTCTCGAACTTCAAGGGACCATACAAATTACTTCAAATGACAGGGGTTGGAGTCATCTAATATCTAATCTGAACAATTTCTAAAGTTCACAAGTAACTTAATGCAGGTTTAAAGTACTACTGGAAGTTCCTCTATGAACTTTCAACATTACTTTTGACCTGCATTAATTTGCCACATGTGTTCTATACGTTTACTTTGAGTTATCACAAAGTTTGAGTAATCCTAGTGCAAGCTATTGTAATTCAACTGTTTACAACCCTCAGACACCAACAATATTCATGAACGTATAAAATATCTGCATCAGTAACATTAATGACAATTTTATATAGCAGACTCTACAATGTTTTGGTAGTTTGCCACCAACAATATTAGTGACAAATATAAACCACTGAGGTTGGCCTTTTCGAGCTTTACACAACACTCTCATATACCTAAATCTGTAGAGGATCTGCACTTGTATTACAAGTGACAAATTGACAATAAGTGACAAATTGGCAGATCAGAGGTTGACCTTCGCCTTACTGAAGACTGTGAGAGACCACCTCCCATTATTTATTCATGGAGTATTTTTACATGTTATATTAGTGACATAGTATGTCCTACCTAGCATTTAAAATACCTCATTCGATCCATCAACGTATTGTGGGGGCTATACACTTGTAAATATCAGTTACATTAGGATAGGTTGATTTCGCGAAACCTTAAATTAGAATTCTTAGGTAGCACATGTCATTTTTTAAAGCGTACGATACTAGCACATATGTAATATAAATAGCAAGTTTATTAACGTTAATGTTGACCTCGGTGAGTCAGCAATCCACTACCCTGTGTTGTTCCTTAGTGGGTAGGAAATCTGTCGCTGTAATATTAGTTCTATCGTAAATATTCCCGTTTCATAACTCATAGTCATATGACTTCAGTTTTCAATTACGATTCAAGTCAATCGGTAACTGAATACAACGTAGGTTCTAACAGTTGTAATTACATATGAGATACATTTCACGTCTGTTTAGTTGGAAACATTAATTTCTAGGATATAATCATCTATATTATGTATTTGAGTAGTGCAGTAAGCTTGCCATGTAACGTTTAATGTGGTATATATTGCAATTTTCACAGATATTTATTCACCAAAAGTTGGTAGAGCTGAAATAAGAAATTCAAATCAAAAGAACCATGATGTCAATATATCACTCAAATGAGTACCGTCAGTTAAGATCAAAGTGATGAAAGGCCAATGTTTCTTTAACTCTGGACCCCCCCCCCCCCCCCAAAAAAAAAACAAAACAAAAATAATAAATAAATAAATAAATAAACAAATAAATAAATAAATAAAATAATTGAAAATACCTGTAATGGTATACTCTCTTTGGCACATTTCTTGTCAGGGTTCTTGAATTTATATCTGAATGTTAAATCCGTGTCTCTGCTTGCATTCCCCACCTCCTTCACCAACCTGTTATTTTTCTGAAGGGAAAAATGAAAATATTTTGCATGCACATTTGTATAAGCTAAACGTTTTCAATGCTTTCAAGACAAAATAGGCTGAAAATGCTATACCCAAAATACTTCATCACTGTGGGAGTAAAAATAAGTAAAAATGATATAAGGCTAGTGTAGGTGTACATAAACCTACAAGATGAATGAAGATTATTTAATTTTATTCTGATATTACGAAAAGACATGACCTTCTTGGTACTGACATTACCGGTGATTGAAATTTGTCTTTGAATATAACTTAGTTCTTTCTATGCACACACAGTCTGGCCAGCCCGGTTAGCTCAGTAGGTAGAGCGTCTGTGTCCAGAGCAGGAGGTCACGGGTTCGGTCACCGACCGCAACATACCAAAGTCGTTAAAACTGGAAGTACCCGCTCACTTGCTTATGCTCTTCATTAGAAGGTGACTGCTACGAAAAACAACTGGTTGGTCTGGTGTCGGTTTGTAATGTGACTGGGTGCAATATCATGCTAGGTGTCTACGACATGCTATTATAGCGTGGCATCACTATATCTGTCTTTAAAAGTAGACACGTCGTCTCCCTTTAACTGAAATATTGCTAACGGGACTTTATACCCCCACAGATAATTACAAACAACTTTTATGGCATATATACTGTTTCAGCTGATCTTTTTTGAAACTGAATTATTAGAAACCACATTTTCTTGCATAACTGTCCTAAATATTGCTATTACATATATCAATCTGAGAAAACTGTAAACATATTGAACTGTTTATTATACTCATAACTCGTATTGTTTACTAACCATCATTATACGTTACAATGTTAGTAATTAACAACACTTTAATTAGCGCATGTTCTTTATGAACTATATGTAGATAAGAATAATCCGATTTCTAAGCAATCACTTTTGCAGATTTATCAATATTTTACCAATATATGCTTTTTCTTACCTGTTTGTACGGGACCTCATTAAAGACAAGTTCTGGGTGCAAAATCACAGTAACGTCAACTGCAGTTGCAACCGTGTAGTTCTGGGCAATAGAACGTAGCTGCCTCATCATCTCAAGTGGGTTCAAAACATTAATGGTACCACCAGAAATAACGGCACACTGTTGTACATGCTGCAGCCCGGTGTTTTGACCTTCCACGGCAAGAACAGACAAACGAGTGTTGTTTTCTTTTGCAAACTCTCCAATCTATAATAGAATGCAACTATACAAATACCTATCTTAACATATCATGAACTACAGTAAAATCTCTCTAAACCGGGATCTTAATAAAGAAGAGTTTAGGTCTGTTGGACAGGTGACTCCTTAATGCAGGATGAAAGCTTTGCAGAAAGCTCACGAACGAGCTTTTTGCATTACTTTCGCCCTGATTTAAGCTGCCGCCTGTCTTTACGACCTCTTTTGATACTATTTTATTTCATCTAGTGAAGAGGGATTTCACTGTAGATGTGTTAAAATGGTCTTTCCCACCAGCAGTATACTAAAGAATAGATAAACATCCACTATAGATTAATATGACATATACTGATAATTCTATTCACTAACATACACATCTATTAATAATACCAACATATAACTTCTCGAGTTCTGCAAGCACTTTAGACAAAGTCTGAATAACACGATGTTTAAGTGATAATGGAGGGATGAATATTCAATGTTCAATGGCATCGACTCTGTTCAATATTGAAACTGAAAGTACGGTTGCATCTGATGGCGTAAATCTCAGTCACTTGAAACAAGTCCCACCGGGTAATCCCAATTGTTTCAAAACCTCACCTGTAAACGAATAAATTCTCAACAGTGCCTTTTTCTAAGAAAACGGAAACTCGAACTGGTTCCTACTCATTACAAAATCGAACATGTCCCTCGCTGCAATGGGAACAGTGGCGGCGGGGTAGCAGTCATACATTTGGCTTCAATAGGACTTCGCCTCCATACATCAACAAGAGATAAAGATTTCTCAAACTTTGAGTACATGGACTTCACTCTGCGCCTAGTAATTGTTTATAGACCACCACCACCACGTGGAAATGGTCTAAAAACTGGAGAATTTCTTGAGAATGAGTGGCCATTTTCTAAATTTACCATCACCGACAGACCGGTCGTCACTGTAGGGATTTAAACATCGACCTTGACATTCCAAATGACAGAAACACTGCTTACTTTGTTAGTACACTCGACTCATTTGGACTGCGACAGCATGTGAATGAAGCCACTCATATAGGTGGGGGATACCATTAATGCTGTTATTACACGGGACAGTGACGACTGTTTGTCCAACATTGAAGTCACAGATCCTGGACTGTCCGACAGTAGCGGTAAAATTTCGCGAGATCATTTTTCGGTAACTTTCAAAGCAAAGACCGCAAAACCTCCATCAGTGAGGAAAACTGTTTCATTTCGGAAACTTAAGGCAATTATTGACGAATCATTCAAAATAGATCTCCTCAACTCAGAACCCATCGAAGCGAGTATGCAAACGACAGATGTTGATGAACTGGTTAAATCATATACACAAATACTGGCATCACTTATTAATAAACATGCACCATTGTGTACAAAAACCATAACGCGCAGACCATCATGTCCTTACTATACCCAGGAACTGCACGATGCTAAACATGAAAGGCGCAAGTTGGAACGGAACTGGAAAAAGTCCAGACACACAATAGACCGTCAGCTATACTTAGAACATTGTGCCACACAATAGACCGTCAGCTATACTTAGAACATTGTGCCAAAGTCAACAAGCTACTAATAAAGTCAAAGATTGATTTCTATTCAGAGAAAGTTGAATCATGCCTGGCAGACTCCAAAAGTCTTTTCAGAGTCACTAAGCATATGTTAGGTTCAACTAGTGACATCTCGTTGCCCAATACTTCGTCCTCGAAACAACTTGCACAAAACTTCAGTGATTTTTTCGTTGGCAAAGTGGACAAAACACGGACAGATAATGCATCAGGCACTGTATCCAGTGCGCCGATTACCACTGAGATGCAGCATTCAATAAACGTTTTAGAAAAGTTTGCTACAGCTACAGTAGAAGATGTAGAACAGATCATTAGGTATCCCTCTGTAAGTCTTCCGAACTGGATCCAATGCCTACATGGCTGTTAAAGTCATGCCTTGATGAACTCCTACCGATTTTGACAAACATTGAAAACTCCTCTTTAGATACTGCCTACGTTCCAAAAAGTTTCAAAAGGTCACATGTCAGACCTCATTTAAAGAAACCGGATCTCGATTCTAATGAACTTTAGAATTATAGGCCTGTATCAAATCTGCCATTTGTCTCCAAAGTATTAGAAAAAATGGTCGACAAACGCATAGAGTCCCACTTGGCCTCACACAATCTACATGATCATCATCAATCAGAGACTGCTCTTCTGAAAGTTCAAAACGACATCCTTCAATCCCTAGATAAAATGAAATTACAATTCTGGTGATGCTTGACTTATCGGCTGCATTTGACACTATCGATCACGAACCATTGCTAAAACGCCTGGAAAAAGACTCCAGAATCATTGGGAAATCCCTTGAGTGGATGCCCAAATGACCGCTATTAAATAGTGTCAGTAGATGGAGCATTATCCATCCCAGTTAACATGTAGTCTATTTTTTATGTAACATTTATGTATGCATGCATAACATTATTTTAGATATCTGCATCATTTTTGGGATATATATATTAAAAAAGATTTTTATAGCGATTTACATATACCTGTATGTGCACCCGGCTAAAGGGTCCTGCTGTTATAAATGGAATCCAAATATACGAAATGGAGTTGCGAACATACGAGATGAAACCATTTTAATGGGTATTTTATTAGCAATGTTTATTTATATATGCGTGCGGAACATTATATTTGACATATGCATATATTTTTGGGTATATACACTAAAAGATAAATATTTCTTAACGATTTACAAATCCACATATGCGTAGCAGGCTAAAGGACCTCCTGATTTGAACTGAAGCATACGAAATGGAGACACAGTTTTAAATGGGATCATTTGTCCGCAAAACTGAATTCATATACTTCATGTAGATTTGAGCTAGCTAGAAAATTAAATAATAAAGATATACATATCTAATGTATGTCCATTCTAAAGACAGAATGGGATCACGAATAACCCTAATCAGCTCCCACATATTAAACACCATCAAACATCAGCAGGGGACAGTTAAAGGATTATCAGCATAGTAGCAGGCACACTTCTTGCCGTGTTTGTTTTACGATGACCGACGCGGTATACTTTACCTTTAATCCTTTCATCATATAAACGCATTTTCAAACAGAGTAGACCCAAACCAGACTGATCAGGATCTGCTCAGTTTGCTTCTTGAATTATAATAGATCTAGCGCTAACAAACCAGCTAATAAATATTCATATCTTTTTTTTTGCATTTTCAACAGGTAAAGGGTTAAGCATTGCGTACTACGGGTCCGCAGTATATTGGACACGAGCAATTTCATTGATTGGATTATGACAACTGTGCGTTAATTATGTAATTGGATTTAAGACAAACCATTCATGTATATTTAGGTTTGTCCAAAGGGGTCTGGACCGTTTTATAGAGGTCTATATGTACCACAAGTACAAATATGAATGTAACTCTTGCAATTTCAATGATAATGTTGTAATTCTTTCGGCTATTGAAATCCAATATATTTTACTATCAAATATATATAATCTTCTGACGGTAACTTATGCACAATTATCAATCTAACAATGATTTTCTCAAAATTTCACGCGTTTTCTGGGTCATTGACAAATGTTCGTTCACCCCGGTTTCACTATATCACAGCCATAACCTGGCGATTTTAAGTTCAACAGATGGCGTGGTTCAATAAAACAACCCAATTATATCACCAATCTCCATTTGTTTTGTCCTCTAAATAAGTAAGCAACTAGCAACAGCGGCCTTTCCGTCTGTCGTTATGTTTCTATTTCGGATGGTGCCATTTTGCAACAAATTTGAATGGAGCCATTTCATTGGAAGAGCGAAGGAAAAGTTGGGAAATCCGTGACGTCACGTACAATAGCTCTTTCCTCGACGATTTGAAGCAAACTGACAAAACTCGATAGTTTTTACATCATTCTTTTGATGCTGGGGACTAAATAAAAATTTGAGGTGGGTGATAGAATTTATTCGTTTTATTGAACCACGCCAGTTTTTAACTGCAAATTGCCAGGTTATTGCTGTGATATAGTGAAACCGGGGTGCACGAACGTTTGTCAATGACCAAAAACACACGTGAAATTTTGAGAAAATCATTGTTGGATTGATACTTGTTCATAAGTTACCGTTATCAGATTATATTCATTTGATAGAAAAATATATTGGCTTTCAATAGCCGAAATACTTACGAAATTATCATTTAAATTGTAAGAGTTACAGTCATATTTGTACTCGTGGTACACGGATACCCGTTCTGCTAGTTGGAACCCTTGTTATTATATAGTACATATAGCGGTCCAGACCCCTATGGTTTTGCCGATGTGATATTCGGTAAAAGTTGATCTTAGAGACAATAATTATATTAAAAGTGTACATACAATGTATTCCGATTATATACCCCTTCAACATCCAATGATCTGGATCTACATCGGTTTACTGTGCTTCGCAAGTTAGGATTTAACTACTTCATACTTAGCATATCACACGTGTCAGTAGGGTACTGCAGTTAATAACCTTTTCCCTCATATTTATAAACGTGTTTCACGCTTTTGCATACAGAGTAGTCCCAGATCAGACGTAGTCGTCTGACCAAAGTCTGTTCCGTATGCTAATGAAATTTGATAGATCTGTTACTGGTAAATATTCCTGCCCATGTGCTATTAAAAAATTCCAAACTTGGGGTCTATTTCGAATGTTACGATTTGAACAGCAGGAGCCTTTAGCCTGTTGTCCATATGGGACTATTTAAATCGTTATTAAATCATTATTTCTTCAATCTATAATCTCAAAAGTTATCCAGATGTCTAAAAAACTGTTGAGCATGCATACATAAATGCACATTGTAGATATAATGCCTCTCTTTGAAGATATGTTTCAATTTCGTATGTTCAGATTCCATTTCAGGCCTGGCTCTTAATTCTTGGAATATATAAATCGTTGTAAAATCCATTCGTATGTTTAGATTACATTTCAGGAGGATCCTTTAGCCTGATGCCCATATGGGGATATGTAAATCGCTACAAAATCTTTAATTTTTAATCTATGTATCCCAAAAGTTATACACGTGCCTAAATTAATGTAAAGCATGCATATATAAATTAATATTGTTGAAAACATGACTCTATTTGAAGATATGTTTCCATTTCGTATGTTCAGATTCCATTTCAAGCCTGGCTCTTAATTCTTGGAATATATAAATCGTTGTAAAATCTTTATTTTTCACTTCTTCTGGTTCATATTTTGTACACAAGTCTGTCTTTATATTATGTATACGTGAATGGATCCAGTTTTGCAAATACACGTTTACTTAAAAATCTGTGTTTCCATTTCGAATGTTTAGATTACATTTCGGGAGGATCCTTTAGCCTGATGTCCATATAGGGATATGTAAATCGCTATAAAATATTTATTTTTTAACCCTTCGCTTGCTGAATTTTTAAATACATGTCTCCTTCTTTATAGGCCTATTACCCATGCCTTGTTGTATCATTACATATATCTTCACTGTGTACAATTGTTTCGCTGTGCAATCACTGCTTTGGAGTGCACTGGCTGCACAATCAACTTGTAAATAGTGCAGACACTGATGAGACAGCTCCTGCAGGAGCTGTCTCATCTGGGTCTTCACTATTTACAGGTAGGTATATTGACGTGAAAATCAAGCGAAGGGTTAATCTATTTATCCCCAAAATTATGCAAGTGACCAAAATAATGTTAAGCATGCATATATAAATTAATAGTGTTGATTAAATGCCTCTCTTTGAAGATATAGTTCCATTTCGTATGTTCAGCTTCCATTTCAGTTGCGGCTGTTAATGCGTGGAATATATAAATCGTTGTAAAATCTTTATTTTTCACATTTTCATGCTGAAATTTTGTACAAGAGTCTGTATTTATATTAGGTATACGTACATCAATTCACTTCCCCCAAAACCATCTAGTTAAAATTTGTGTTTCCATTTCGTATGTTTAGATTCCATTTCGTTCCATTTCGTACTTCATTCCATTTCGTATTTTAGTCATACCCATATATGTGTATCATGTGTGTATGAGCACTCTTTGTTTACTTTGAATCTTTTTGCTGGGTTCTATCCTGGCGTCACATATTATCGATAGTCTAAGACGATCGCGAGCTGTATTCTTTTCAACTAACGCGTAATCCTAACCTACATGCATACATTGTATAAAGCAATCATTTGTCGTTGCAAAAATGTTTCGGGCATGAAACTTTCCGCTACAATTCTTTCAAACGACCTACATAACAAATGTGTGTCATAAGCAACCAATCAAAATGGCCGTCTTATGTTTCCGATAATTTCCAAACTTCCTTTCGGTAACTTCCGGTTTACATTTGTTTTGGCCTATGGTGGGTTATTATAGCCATAATATTCATTGGTTAACCTGTAAAAAGGAGAAAAGGTAAAACAATGTTCCAACAAAGCAGAAATTGTGATCAATCACCAGTGTGATATTGACTTACATACAAGTTTAACTTGAATCAGCTTGAGACAGGGTAATTAGATGTAAGAACAATATGTGTTTGTGAAACACTATGCCCCCTCGATATGATATTTGACCCTGAAGGATGACCTTGATCTTGACATGTCACCCCTCAAACTGTGCAACTTCATGAGGTACTCATGCATACCACATGTCAAGTCTGTATCTCTAATGGTTCAAAAGTTATGGCCAATGTTAAAAGTTGTGACCTTTGAACATGAAGGATGACCTTCACCTTGACATGTCACCCCTCAAACTGTGCGGCTTCATGAGATACACATGCATACCAGTATCAAGGCTGTATATCTACTTGTTCAAACGTTATGGCCAATGTTAATGACCTTTGACCTTCAAAGATGACCTTGACATGTCACCCCTCAAACTGTGCAGCCATTGAGAAACACATGTATACCAACTATCAAATCTGTATCTCTACTGGTTCAAAAGTTATGGCCAATGTTAAAGTCGGTGACCTTTGACCCTGAAAGATGACCTTGACCTTGACATGTCACCCCCAAACTGTGCAGCTTGATGAGATACACATGCATACCAAATGTCAAGTCTGAATCTAAAGGTTCAAAAGTTATGGCCAATGTTAAAGTCGGTGACCTTTGACCCTAAAAGATGACCTTAACCTTGACATGTTGCCCCTCAAAATGTGCAGCTTCATGAGGTACACATGCATACCAAATATTAAGACTCTATCTCTATTGGTTCAAAAGTTATGGCCAATTTGAAGTTGGTGACCTTTGACCCTGAAGGATGACCTTGACATGTCACCCCTCAAACTGTGCAGCTTCATGAGATACACAAGCATGCCAAATATCAAATCTCTATCTGTACTGGCTCAAAAGTTATGACCAATGATAAAGTTACAGACAAACAGAAAATTTGACCTTTGACCCTGAAGAATGACCTTGACATGTCACCCCTCAAAATGTGCAGCTTCATGAGATACACAAGCATGCCAAATATCAAGTCTCTATCTCTACTGGTCCAAAAGTTATGGCCAATGTTAAAGTCAGTGATTTGACCCATATATTTGACCTCTGACCTTGAAGGATGACCTTGACCTTGACATGTCACCCCTCAAAATGTGTGGCTTTATGAGATACATATGCATGCCAAATATCAAGTCACTACCTGTACTGGCTCAAAAGTTATTACCAATGTTAAAGTTACAGACAAAGAAACAGACAATTTGACCTTTGACCCTGAAGGATGATCTTGACCTTGACATGCTACCCCTCAAAATGTACAGCTTTAGGAGATACACAAGCATGCCAGATATCAAGTCTCTATCTCTACTGGTCCAAAAGTTATGGCCAATGTTAAAGTCGGTGATTTGACCCATATATTTGTCCTCTGACCTTGAAGGATGACCTTGACCTTGACATGTCACCCCTCAAAATGTGCGGCTTTTTGAGATACATATGCATGCCAAATATCAAGTCTCTATTTGTACTGGCTCAAAAGTTATGACCAATGTTATGGTTGCGTTAAAGTTACAGCCTAAAAAAATACAATTTGACCTTTGACCCTGAAGGATGACATTGACCTTGACATGTCACCCCTCAAAATATGCAGCTTCATGAGATACACAAGCATGCCAAATATCAAGTCTCTATCTCTACTGGTCCAAAAGTTATGGCCAATGTTAAAGTCGGTGATTTGACCAATATACGCGACCTCTGACCGTGAAGGATGACCTTAACCTTGACATGTTACCCCTCAAAATGTGCGGCTTTATGAGATACATATGCATGCCAAATATCAAGTCTCTATCTGTACTGGCTCAAAAGTTATGACCAATGTTAAAGTTGCTGACAAACAAACAGACAAACAGACAGACAAACAGGCAGGGCAAAAACAATATGCCCCCCCCCCCCCGATTTTTATCTGGGGGCATAAAAATGTTGTGTTCTGCATATTTTGATTCATCATTAACAACCCAGACAAAGTAGTAGATCCTAACTAACTACTCCCAAAACCCAATATTACCAAAAATAATACAGAAAAAATAACACCTCACCCTTTTCCAAAAAAATAAAACAAAATAAAATATTTTTTTACCACCCCACCCCTTTCCAAAAGATTTTTTTTTATTTTTATCACCCGTATCCTTTTCAAAAAAAAAAGAAAAAGAAAAAAAGAAAAACCAACAACAACAACATCTAGCAGCATCGACATTTATATGGAGTGTCTCTCCTCACAACGCGTACATCTGTACAATATGTGAGGTGCACTCAATGCCCACATAATTCACACTCAGCCCAATTTACAATGGCCACTTGGTATGTGTTTGGAGATTTTACATAAAAACATTTGCAAACACAACCGTTTCCGTTTCGTCATCTTTCATTTGTGACTCAGTTTCTTCATCTGTGGAACCGTCAGATGACATTAGATTTATACATGATGGTCTAGGCAGCAGTGGGGTATTGTCTTTTGAAATTTGTTTGGCAGTGGAGTGTGCAGGTGATTTTTTCTCATTTTTAGGCTTTGACTTCTTAATTGTAGAATTTTATTCTATTTTTAGAATCATTATCTTAATTTGAGCAGTGCTAGTCAAAACAAATTTTACCATGAAGCATGGAAAATAATTGAAATCATATGTTACCTTCCGCATATTATTTAAAATATGCAAACCAGAGCATATTGTTCTAGATTCATATATGTATATATCTATGAAATTCAAAGTACAAATATATTGCTTCATTAAACATTTAAAAGCCATATGTAACATGAAGTTTAATTTTCATTGCCCCATAATATGATTGTTCAGATTATATATCGTGTAAACTCCCGGTGCGTACGCTTGGTTCCACATAAGCACATAAATTGACTTTCATTGACTTTCAGATCATTGGATGTCAGCAACTACGTCTGCACAATTAGTCTGAACAGTGCAGACTGTAGCACTGTCAGTTCTGTAACCTTCGTATTAAGATCACTTACAGAAAACAAAATTAGTACCTTGCTGTAAAATGACACCCCCTGAGAACTAAGGCGGCCAATACCAACGTTTGGCTCTCCGTCTGTGCAGAGGATAACTTCCGACATAGGAGTGCTTGCAATAATTCCAGCACTGATAGCTAAAGCCGGACCCAGTGCTGTAGCGCCCTCTGTTCTGATATATTGTATTTTGCTTTCCATGGTGCTTGAGTATGTAAATTGAAAAAGCATATAAATTAAAGGTTTCTCTGATTTCACTATTGGTACCTATGGCGAGAGCATGTATTTGATAACAAAAATCGTTGAAGCATCATGGGAGTAAATTAAACATCTTCAATTTTATGCAAATGATTCGTTTTTAATAGGAAATATAAAATGTCTAATAGGACCAATACCTGGTGTGACTATTCAACTTTGGTGTTACTTGTCGAATGTTATAACCCTGAAGTGGTTATGACAAAGAGGTCTAATTATGGGTCTGTAGAGCAAGTAGCAGCTTTATGTAGGTCAAAATTAATTGAAAAACTCCTACAAGAGCTTTCTGCATTACGTTTTCTCTTCCTTAAACAACCACATGCTTTTTAAGACTTCCATGCTCAATAAATGAATGACCTGTTAGGACAGATTCAATAGTATATAATATATGAATTGTCTGACTGATTCTAAGGGACACGAACAGTGCAGAGCCAGGTACACGTACATTGTATGTTAAAAATGTTCTACATATAAGTTTAATGTATAATATATATAACTTTATTAAAATCCATAAGGCCATCGGCCCATGAGGAAGTGTATACATAGTATACACATTAAACATATATTCAAAACTATAACTGACAAAACTATAACTGACAAAACTACAACTGACATAACAATACATAAAAACATCAGTAATGTAATTTTTTTCTGGAGAAGGTTGCTAAAACCTAGGGTACATTAATAGGGCTTCTAAAAGTTTGAGATAAGACAAGTGCATCTTTACAATGTGCTTGCCATCATATTGTGACTAGAGTTACACTACAAGAAAAGCATTGATGTAAACATCAAAGGGCGCCATTATAAAGAACAGCCATGTTGGTTTTGTTAAAATCTAATGTGAAACAAAAATGCTTAGAATATGAGTGATCATGATACTTATATGTTGCACTAACCCTTTCAATGAAGATATATAAACGCAGACAAATGAATGATTTTTACATGAAAATATACACTGATTGGCATTATATTAATAAAATAATGCAATCATTCAAAGGTTTTGTTCAGCATATTGCTCTTGGAATTACTACAGACATAAGTATGATTTCAGACACCCTATCAAACAATGAAATAATAATACTTAAAACAACTAAATAATGAGTTTGTCCAAAGCTTTTCAATACTGGGAATTTAAGAAATGAATCAACTACCGAAATAGTTTAAATTGTAGTTTGATAGATAATTAACACGTTTTTATAAATTATTTGCGTTGATTATTGACGGATCAGTCATTATTAAATCTTAGAAAAGAAAAGTATCATTTTCATTGTAAAATCTTATTCATATATTAATAAACTCTGATAAGATAAGCTTAATGTAGCACACCTATTTGCAACAAATCTGGAGTTTAACTGTAAAGAGGATCTTAAATGAGTGCTCATTACAAACTGCTTCCACGAAACGAGCCTACTATAATAATATGACACGAGCTTTAGCGAGTGTCACATTCATAACGGCAAACGAGCTCCACGAAAACAACATGTAATGAACACTAATGTAAGATTCTTTATCACAAAAGCCTTAAAAGTGCAATAGAAAATGAAACCGGCTATAGCTGACGGCTGTTTCGGCCATTCCTTACAAACCGTAGGCTAACGATTGCTAATTTACATAAAAAACGCACTAGTGCATTTGCGCGATTTACGGCACTCCGTCATGGCAGATTATGTGATAAATGCAAGTATATCATGTCATAATACAGTTGTTCATGTATCAAAGGCGTAATTATGACAATATTAATCATATAATGGAAGAACAGTTGCTTGAACAGTCAGTCTAAACGTAATGTGCAATATTGGCCTCTTTAATCATAACTTATGTACATGTATACGAATATTCGTATTAAATTGCAGACATATTATTTGAGCTAAGTGCATGTTTGAAATAGTACATTCAGCAAAGAACCTCTCTTACTACTTCACATGCATTTAACAAACTCAGTAGCTCTGAATATACATATTCATACATATCAACAGATAATGTGGAATGTTATTTGCATATCCATGAAACAATAAAATATCTTATCTGGCGTCCAAAACCTATGGTTTCCAATTGAAATCCGAGTCTCTGATGTCGCATATCAAACGACATTTGAAATTTAGAATATCTCAATTATATATAAAATAGAAATATGTGTGCTTATGATTCTTTGGATTTCAATTGGCGCAGTATTTCCATACCAGTAGTGTTAAATAACGATTGCATATGCAGCTGATTTGATAGCAAACGCATTTTCAATAAACATAGCTAACCTTTCCACTTCTTGATTATTTGTAGAGTTTATCAACAGCACAAACTTTTGCATATTTGGCCTATGCCAAAAGAATTTCTTGAGATACAGTTTTCTTAACTCTTTGTACAGTTCGCATTCCATAACAAAATGATATTCATCTTCAAGAGTTTTACAATTATTACATATCCGCTCATTTTTAGGTATTGTGTTGGGTCTATGCCACCGACCCATCTCAATTTCGAGCCTGTGTGAGGATACTCTAAGTTTAGTAAGAGCAATTCTAAACTTAGTAATATTACATATAGACAGATACGGTTGGAATTCAAACTTACGGCAACTATTATAAAAACATGCTCTACTTGAATCATTCAAACTATTTTCCCAGTCTTGAATAAAAATATCATGAATTATTTCCTTAACTATTGCTAAAAATACATTTTGATTAGCTACACCCTGGGCTAACCAGACATTATTAAAACCCATCCGGCATAGCAGATCACGAATAAGAGATACCCAATTCTTTTTATTAGGGTACTCATAAATATCACTTAATAACATATTGTACACTATTCTAATATATTTGGCATCACTCGCATTGAGTATTTTGAACCAGTATCTAATAATGTTAAAGTATCTACCACATATAAGTTTTTTCCTGCCAAGTTCGCCATAAATAAAATCATTCTGTGTCGATTTCTTAACTCCTAAAAGTTTCTTACCAAACTGGGTATGGATTCTTTCAATACAGTTACCCCTATGAAAGCCCCAGACCTCAGACCCATAATTCAAGATTGGTAATACAAGTTTGTCAAAAAGTTCAATTCTGTGCTTGACCGAAATAGAAGTAAACTTGTGTAAATATTTATTCATTTTAAAAATATAAAAGGTTTTACCATGAACCCTCTACAGGCGAATTCATTATATAATCTATAGCTTTTATCACCTCTTATGGGTCCAAACTGTTTGTCATTCGTATCATGTTGCTTACAAGAAATACAAGAAATAATCTGTTCTCAGTATAATTGCAGTAGACAATATTAGCAGACAACATTTGCTGAAAAGTTGCTTATGGTCTATAGTTATTGTTAACCATTTGCCCGCTAGATAACGACAAAACAATAACTAGAGGTTTGTTTTTGTCACAAAAACAGATGTCTCCCCTTCCCATCCTCTTTCCAATACACAAGTGTAATGTAACTTCAAACTTATCAGGGTCTAATTTTTAAATCATCAGGGGCAACAACTCCAACATTGTCAGGGGGAGACAATTCAAAAGTCCCAGGTACACGAAAACACATGCTAGTCAACATTCTTGTGAAGTTTGGTGACTCTAGTACTAGTGGTTTCAGAGATACATGTGACACAACGTAAAGTTTCTCTTATTTTAAGTCATAAGGGGCAGTATATGCCTGACACAAAGTTCTCTAATTTTAAGTAATCATATCAGGGGCAATAACTCCAAAGTTATCAAGGGGAGACAATTCAAAAATCCCAGGTGCACAAATCCCAGGTGCACAACAACTCATGCAGGTCAACATTCCTGTGAAGTTTGGTGACTCTAGCCCTACTGGTTTTAGAGATATGTGCAGCACAAAGTTTCTCTAATTTTAAGTTAACATATCAGGGGCAGTAACTCAAGAATTATCAGGGGGAGACAATTAAAAAACCCAGGTGCACAACAACTCATGCTGGTAAACATTCCTATGAAGTTTGGTGACTCTAGCCCTAGTGGTTTTGAAGATATGCATGACACAAAGTTCTCTAATTTTAAGTAATCATATCAGGGGCAATAACTCCAAAGTTATCAAGGGGAGACAATTCAAAAACCCAGATGCACAACAACTTATGCTGGTGAACATTCCTGTGAAGTTTGGTGACTCTAGCCCTAGTGGTTTTGAAGATATGCATGCCACAAAGTTCTCTAATTTTAAGTAATCATATCAGGGGCAATAACTCCAAAGTTATCAAGGGGAGACAATTCAAAAATCCCAGGTGCACAAATCCCAGGTGCACAACAACTCATGCAGGTCAACATTCCTGTGAAGTTTGGTGACTCTAGCCCTACTGGTTTTAGAGATATGTGCAGCACAAAGTTTCTCTAATTTTAAGTTAACATATCAGGGGCAGTAACTCAAGAATTATCAGGGGGAGACAATTAAAAAACACAGGTGCAAAACAACTCATGCTGGTAAACATTCCTATGAAGTTTGGTGACTCTAGCCCTAGTGGTTTTGAAGATATGCATGACACAAAGTTCTCTAATTTTAAGTAATCATATCAGGGGCAATAACTCCAAAGTTATCAAGGGGAGACAATTCAAAAATCGCAGGTGCACAAATCCCAGGTGCACAACAACTCATGCTGGTCAACATTCCTGTGAAGTTTGGTGACTCTAGCCCTACTGGTTTTAGAGATATGTGCAGCACAAAGTTTCTCTAATTTTAAGTTAACATATCAGGGGCAGTAACTCAAGAATTATCAGGGGGAGACAATTAAAAAACCCAGGTGCACAACAACTCATGCTGGTAAACATTCCTATGAAGTTTGGTGACTCTAGCCCTAGTGGTTTTGAAGATATGCATGACACAAAGTTCTCTAATTTTAAGTAATCATATCAGGGGCAATAACTCCAAAGTTATCAAGGGGAGACAATTCAAAAACCCAGATGCACAACAACTTATGCTGGTGAACATTCCTGTGAAGTTTGGTGACTCTAGCCCTAGTGGTTTTGAAGATATGCATGCCACAAAGTTCTCTAATTTTAAGTAATCATATCAGGGGCAATAACTCCAAAGTTATCAAGGGGAGACAATTCAAAAATCCCAGGTGCACAAATCCCAGGTGCACAACAACTCATGCAGGTCAACATTCCTGTGAAGTTTGGTGACTCTAGCCCTACTGGTTTTAGAGATATGTGCAGCACAAAGTTTCTCTAATTTTAAGTTAACATATCAGGGGCAGTAACTCAAGAATTATCAGGGGGAGACAATTAAAAAACCCAGGTGCACAACAACTCATGCTGGTAAACATTCCTATGAAGTTTGGTGACTCTAGCCCTAGTGGTTTTGAAGATATGCATGACACAAAGTTCTCTAATTTTAAGTAATCATATCAGGGGCAATAACTCCAAAGTTATCAAGGGGAGACAATTCAAAAATCGCAGGTGCACAAATCCCAGGTGCACAACAACTCATGCTGGTCAACATTCCTGTGAAGTTTGGTGAATCTAGCCCTATTGGTTTCAGAGATATGCACGACACTAAGTAAAGTTTGTCTAATTTTAAGTCATCAGGGGCAATAACTCCAAAGTTAACAGGGGGAGACAATTTAAAAAACCCAAGAGCAAAACAACTTATGCTTGTGAACAATCCTGTGAAGTTTGGTGACTCTAGCCCTACTGATTTCAGAGATACGTGCGACACAAAGTTTGTATAAATTTAAGTATTCATATCAGGGGCAATAACTCAAGAATTATCAGGGGGAGACAATTCAAAAGCCATAGGTGCACAACAACTCATGCTGGTGAACATTTCTGTGAAGTTTGGTGACTCTAGTACTAGCGGTTTCAGAGATACGCGCGACACAAAGTTTTTCTAATTTTAAGTCATCAGGGGCAATAACTCCAAAGTTATCAGGGGGAGACAATTCAAAAACCCCAGGTGCACAACAACTCATGCTGGTGAACATTCCTGTGAAGTTTGGTGACTCCAGCCAAACTGGTTTCAGAGATACGCGCGACACAAGTTTGTGACGGACAGACAGACGGACGGACGGACAGACGGACGGACGGACGGACAGACAGACAACTCTGGCAAAAACAATATATCTCCCCATAAATGGGGGAGACATAATTACCTATGCGAATATTTCAGATGCAGATGAGACGACGCATCATGCGGAGTCGCATCCGGATCCAAACTGTATAACACCATATTGTGTCAAAGAAATGAGAGATGTTTTATTCTAAGTCTTGAAGCAGACGACAATCGCCGCAGAAAAATTTTCTAAGCATGCAGAGTTAATGTATACATGTTATATTAAGAACTATTCATTGAATTGGACGGTGTGGCAAAGAAAATCAAACATTATCGTCTTTCATCTACTAGAGTCACATACGTTAACTCTTTTAAATGTTCAACAGCAAAAAAATCACTTATGAAATCCACATAAGTTTTTTTTATCTTTAACCCACCTATATATATATATATATATATATAAACAGCTTTTTATAATAAGTATCACTTTGTCTTGTAACACAACAGTCCAAATCACAATTATAGGGACATGATAATCTTAATCTTACCTGTATGTGTCTTCCAGACCTCCAAGCTCCAGCGCTGTGGCATACTCCCGTCCCCTTTCGATCAACCAATCATAATCATTGAGGTTATTTGTATACAGTGTTGGGCATCCTTGACAGCAATCCCCCCATAAGTGCACTCCAGAGCTAAATGTTACTAGAGCGACCTTCTTGTTGGGATGTTCAAGCTTCATCCTTTGTAACTGTCTGTAACATATATGTACACAGGCATGTTTACATTGGACAACTAATCAAACCGAGTATAAGAAGAGAAATGTAGTGTTGTTGTGCCGACATGAATATACACAATGTAAACTGTTAAGGAAACATTGCGAACAGGGACATGACCTTACTGCACATTAGAGACACACACTATGTAATAGTGTAATATGCACATTGTACACAAGAGATCGATAAGTAAACATGCTATGTTTTTCTTGACTTTCCATCCTTGCCTTTTGTCATCTATAACAATGATGATCAGGCTTAGAATATGTGGCAGTAAGATCAGGTCATTGATCGGGTGGAAGAAAACGGGAGGAGCTGTCACTCTTAATTCAAATTCTCCATTGGATATACATGTGACTAAAAGCTAAAAATAATTATCAGATTACACAATATGATTGGTGTTCATCTATTGTTTTTGATGTTTATGAAAGATGCAAATTAAAAGCAGTCGGCTTTTTCAAAATAAACACAACTTCCGTAGTTTGTGTCCGAATTAGATGCTGATTTCGGCAAACCACAACGCATTGTGTAAGTGAGGTATTTGTGTCACAGTTTTTTTAAAAAAAAATCTGCCTTCTATCATCTAACATCCAAAGAAACATAACGGGAGGTAGAATTTTAAGGTGCTTTAAAACTAAAATATTACACAAATCCTTAACAGAGGGTTTTATGAATGTTTTAAAAATATCAAACTGATACCTTCAAACATATTTAAAATGTCGGGTTTGATAGGATTGTCCATAGTTTTCAAAGATAATTAAATAAATAGATGTCATTATCATCTTGGTTTAGAAAAAACTGCTTTTGGTAGTATTAAATACGATTTCCGATGCCACGTGCTACCCTAAACGGTCTTTCTGATTGAAACAAGTGTTTGATATAATTGATGCCCGGATTGTATTTCATAAATTAAACAACCATTCTTCCACCACATTCTTTTTTATATATTAATGGAAAAGTAGTAAAGTCAAGCAGCCAAAGCCACATACAAGACGCAACCACCACCAAAACACCGATAGACAGCATGACACACACACACACACACACACACACACACACACATACTCATCTTTAGGGCATTGTGGACACTACCTCTCAAAACCTACATAATGGACACTATGTGAAATAATAGACCTATCCGGATTTCGAAGACATTATATGATATTAGCTGTTGTTAAATTTACCTAGAAATACTAAATGCTTTAATGCAGGCTTATATAGTAAAAGTATCGTAACCAGCGTTCTGGACACAATATTTACATTGTGGACACCGTGTGTGTACCTGTTCAGTATCAATATTCGGTGTGGACACATCTAGTGTGTATATCAATAACTAATAGTATTTGTGGACACCGTGTGTGTGCTTACCAGTTATTAACAGTTATTGTGGATACATGTGACTAAACAATTATGGAGTGTCTACAATGTTTAGAGAACTGTACCTCCCTAGATTATATACAGTGAACCCTCATTACAACGGAGGTGTTTGTTTCTATTGTGCTGGTATAACGAGTTTGCCGTTATAACGAGTTTAAATATGAAATGAACCATACGGCCAGTTTTAAACAAATACCAACAGGTGGACGCTTAATGCAGAATACAAGAAGTGCAAAAAACTCCCAAAGGGAACTTTTTTTGCATTTCTTGTGTTCTGCATTAAGCTGTCACCTGTCTTATTGGCATTGCACCTCATATTTAGTGGTTGTTTCAAAGACTTAGCGCATGTGAGCGTATGAGTAACGTATAAATCACCAGGAATACTTTAGATACGTTGTAGGTCGTTCGTCAGACTAACGTTACAAATAAGTTACTGATATATCCATATGATAGCTTTACTGGCCACCTTCATGCCACCATATGTAAAACGTATTTGACTTTTACAAGACTCTAGCGTATTCAACGCGTTATAGCGCATGGTGAGCGTGTGCGTAATATATGATTTAAACACTCGTATACGCTGATTGTTTTTAACATGATCAAACATTTTTCCGACCTCTGTGTATGAGAACGTACACCGATGTATGGCAGCGTACTTGAATGAGCATTGGCCAAGGTCAGACTGCTTGGAAGGATACATGACAATCTGCAGTGATAAAACAACCAGGACCCAGATAAAATGCAGTGTAACTCGGCTGCTTATTCGGATCAAAGCTGTTTGACAATCGGTTATCGGTTTAACCAAAGATTGATCGAGTGTGTTCAGTCTTAAATGGAAGTAGAAAAATATAACACAAAACGGTCTGACAGTTAAAGTGTTAAAAAGTTTATATTGTGTAAAATATTATATAATACGTCACAATAGATGTAAACGGGTTTGACTTTCATATTCCAGATCTTTTCATGCAGGTTTGCATTATCATTTTATTTCTTCGATTAAACATTTTCAATTGTTTGAAAAATCTGGGAGGGGAATTTTGGAGATAATAAATGTTTCAGAAAGGGACTTGGGCCGAACGTTGACCCAAAACTTACCTAAAAGCACCACTGAAACACTATCTAAACAATTGTGCAATCCACTGAGACGTTTGACAAATTCGTATGTTACTCAATGTAACAATAAATGTAATACGTTTGCATGCTGGCCAAATCGATTGTACTATTTGTATTTAGTAACTTGGGCGGAACCAATTATCAGTAGTAAAATCGCAACCGATTTCTAACACTTGTCACGATAGTATCGTGAAACAATTTCCATGGCAATTCCAAGCTCTCATGGGAAGGACAAATTGATAGACATATGTAAAAGATTCACACTCCGCAATGTTAAGATGAGCATACGCACCAAATCTGGTGTCCTTAAGTAAGATATCATAGGCGCCATGTCCCAGCCAGGGCTTTTTGATAGCTGAGCTCAAAGATCAAGGTCACAACTCACTGGAAAGGATATGTGACACTCCAAAATGATAGGAAGTACGCATACATCAACTGTTGTATTCCCAAGTGACTTGACATACTGCCATTATATATAATTTTATTATTATACGCTCGTACTTTGGGCCGAAAAATAACAAAAATGAGGTAAAGTTCTGAGGTCAAGGACTTACAGACTTAAATGTATGACACTCTGCTATGTATACCAAATTAGACATTACTCATGGACAAAGCATAAGTCACATTCTCAGGCGCAACTTTTAACCCATAGTGAGCAGAAACGGACGTTAATTAACACAAACACACAAAACTTTTTAACCGACATCAAATGTCTAGGTCAAGGGCACAGGCAACTAGAAATAATATGCAACATTCTGCATTAGGACGACGAAGGCACACACTGTGTATGATGTTCTTGAGGTCCAATCTCTAGATCAACGTCTTAGGTACCAATAAAACTCAATACCTGTTTGGAGTACAAACAATGCTATCCACTGAAAAAGAACACATTTATAGTTTAAAAGAATTACCATTATGAAGAATATCTTCTCACATACTATATTCCTGTAACACCCACATTTTTTTGTTGGTAAAGTAACTGGTCAGCATTTTTGTAGGGTTCATTTTGGTCATTACAATTAGTTTGAAGAATTGACTTCTTGTTGATTACTAGTATATGTATATCAATTAAGTTTCACGAGTTTGTCGTTTAATTTGTTTGACTAAAGGCCATTGATAATATGTTTAACCATTGGCTGTAATAATGATACAAAATAGAGTTGCAACAATTCTAAAGATCCCAACATATGTATATATCCCACAAGCAGAATGGGAAATTGTATAGAGCTGAACAGTTCCCATCTGTGATCATTTTGAAAGCCCTCTTAAAATTATATATATATAATAAAATTACATAATATTTATACACCACGCATGTATTATTGTTGATAAATACATGTACAAATACAGGGCTTTTTCAGTTAGAGGAGAAAAAAGGCCGGGTCTATCATTCTAGGGAACATTTACATCGGCATTTAAGCAAAGGGAAATAAAATTTCAAATATTTTTTTAATTTTTAGGGGAAAACTGCACTAGGTATATAAGCGGCCCTGTTATAGAATGAAAAAAAACCTAACTTTTTTTAAATTCTAAAATTGCAATTGCGTTGCTTCAGGCTTCAAATAATATATATATATTCAGCAAACAAGTGCATTTATTGTACTTAAATTCATGATATTCCAAATGACCTGTGTATACCTATATCCTTCTATTGAAAAGTTTACCTATAATCCCTTAAACACAAACTAAACTTTTAAATTATTATAATTGCTTAAAATTGCTGTTGAGGTTGTCAAAAACAATTTTGTTTTCTTAATCTGTATACATGTATATGTAGATTGATCAAGATCTGCAGAACCTCACATGATGTTCGTTTTCTAAGATCACTAGATCCACTGCTTATGAATTTTGGCGGTTCACTCTATTCTCTTGGTTGTAGATCTAGAGATACTTCATCCACTCCAAAAACTCATCTGGAAGTAAAAACCATTGGATCTACTGCCATGGGTTAGAGCAAAATCTGTAAAAGAGCGACAAAAGGTTTTTCTTTCCCAATACCCTGTTTTTGCTTAATTGAGCATTTTTTTTTTAATTTTGCGCCATTAATAGCTTGATTCATTGTGAAGACGGAAATGGTAAAAGACCACGTAGTGGCAGTTCTACTTTTGTTAGTTCTACTTTTAATAAAAACGATGTCCACATGTGGAAAAAAGTTTAGAATTTAATGGACAGTAGCACCTGTCATAAGCAGCTTTTCATATATGGAAATACATGAGTCTTAAAACGCAGGTAGTTGCTTAATGCAGCGCAAATGTAATTCAGAACATTCCTATATGAGCATTCTGTATTACGTTTGACCTGCATTAACGTACCACTTGCCATACAGACCCAGAATTAGACCTATTTAATGGCTTTACTGTAATATATTTGCAGATAGCAAATATAGGGTAAATCCTACTGTAATTTGAAATTTGCGACGATATATGAGGTTTTGAACGGTCGCAAATTATTTTAATGGCGACGCCGAAGGCCTATTCTAACGCAATCTTAACAAGAAAAATACCAAATTGCTGAATCCGATTTTAATGTCATTTGTGCCCGAGTTTTCTCTATCCCACGCGCGCCGATGATTAAATGAGTGATGAGGCAAGAAATAGTGCACCCGTTTATCTCAGATTTCTTAACTGGAACTTTTCACCCTGGTTCATATAAAAATAAAACACCGGACCAGATGTAATTTGTTGTTTCATTAGTCATGAATAATTATGCAATAGCTATTTCACATGTTCAATTAATTCAATACACATGTCGGGAAAAATAAAACGTTATCCTAGTCTTTGGCGCCACACTCCAAAACGTCGTCTGTAACAATGACGTCACGTTATAACGTTATGCTTGAATTTTAAAATAAATATGGAAAAATCTGGAACACAGCGCTAAGAGTATCTCAATAATTCTCAACATGACACATGTGCATAAGAGACCGGTCAAGTCGTGACAAAGTAAACAATGGAAATAGCATAAAACACTGGGAATATATGTCAATGTAGGAGGATTGCTTACAAGGAACATCACAGTAGATTTAAGTGTGAGATAAACAACGCGCATTGATATATTTACATTTGGTCGTTTTCGATTGGTTGAATTTTCGACATATAAAACACTTTTTATATGCCGCAAATTTGGTCACATGAGCCAAAAGATTGCAGGAAATTGTCAGATTGCGTTAGAATATTTGTTTTAGGTCGTGTACACACGGACGAACATTCTGACAAGAATGTTATTGAACTCAAACTGTAGAGAAGGCCTAACCCTAAAATATTGCGACAGGATGCATTGACAATAATTTTATATCTGCTATTTCAACAATGGTAAAATGTTTGTGTGTGTGTATTGCATACGTCCTGAGGACTTAAGCGTTGATGCACACCAATGATCTGAGGACGGTTTGCATATATATAACTTGCATTCGGGCCCTCGGAAAAGTTGTTTTCACAAATGCTGTCAAAACGAAATCTATGCTAAGAATAACCTGACATTTATAGGTCCTAATGAAGTTGGTAAGTTGTCGCAAGTGTACCCTTCATAAAATGTGTGTATGATGAGCCGGTCAGATTTCCGGTAGATAAAGAAAGCAGCCAATCGGAGCGCTCACCCCAAGTCCTCACACTATCGATTAAATATTTAAATCCTCGTAAATCCAAAATTTCATGACAATAAATATCTGTGTGTAGCCGAGTCCTCGCAATATCGTTTTATCTTAAAGATGTGTGTTTAAGACCTCGTAGAATCATTAATACGGGGGATGACACGTCGAATGAAAACAGTTCCATAAAACTGTTTTAATGAATAGAGCATATGATAACAAACATTTTAAGTAACAAACATTTGGGTATCTGGTCTCGTTTAAGTTATCTGCAATTGAATTTAATTTTTGTCATACCAAGAACAGGGCTGCTAGGTTTGAAATGGCGGTGTCATTCTCTGTCAGATCTTCAAGTTCGATATACAGTTTAACAATGTCCCAATGAAAACCATACTCGTGCTCCAGGGATCGTTGTATTATTTCTGCGCATAAACACTTTTGCCATATCTTGGATTCGGATATTTGAATTCAATTTTATAACTGACAAAGCAATTAGAGTCGATGTATTTATTATTCACATTCGGTATGGAAATTGATTAGGCGTATATCATCCTATATCAAGGCATGCAAATGTAAAGTAACTAATGTACTGTATACCAGTAGCTGGATTTTGTTATCCTCTAAATATTTGGAGTATAACATATAGACATACATGATAATACAAGACAGTGTTCAAGAAAAGTAATAAAAGTAACTGTTATTTACACTAAATAACACCTTTTTCTGATTTCATCTAAACGACTAGCGCTTTACCTAATGCTATTTATGAATATATACTAGCTGGATTATTACCGAAATATTACAACCGGATAGTTTGGCCATGACATACAAACAGTAAATGTAAATGCATATGGAAAGACACAGAGACGCACAAAAACATAACAAACAACAGTAGGGTGTGGAAATACCGCATTGGAACGGACAGTGACAATAGTCACAAGGAAGTAGAGTCAGATTTATATACATTTATATACCATTAGCAAACAGAGAAAACCCTGTAGCCATGCTTATAAAACTTCTTAAAGGAGAACGTCGGATATCTGTACTATTTCGTTTTTGTCGTACCCTTTATTAATTTTCTACAGTTACTCTGTTTGCAGCTCATCCATTGAGTACACTAGCGATAGGTGGATACAGTTAGTTCACTTAAATGTTTTCGTTATACATGAACTTTACCACTGTATTTGCCATCGCGGTTTTTGTAGATTAGTCGGAGAGGGGATACGTTTATTTACACTGTCTTTTAGGGTGAGGATGGAATAAGTGTGAGGTTGGGCGCCCATAAACCGGTTTAACCCCCAGTGACTTTTGTCACTGGCCGTTCCGAGGCGGTACTTCCATCTTTCTTCTATTGTATGTTTGTTTTGTCTTTGTGCGTCTCTTGTTGTTTTTTCTACCTATGTACATTTGCTGTTTCCTTGTGTTGCTGTTCGGGCGAGTGTTTATTCTGTATGTGGTGTTTCCTGCATGACTCATTTTTGTACTTTTTTTGAATACCGCTTAAGCCGGTGCTAGGGGCGTGAGCAGTGTTGCACTTTCAATTACTGCTCATGAACAGATTCAATAAAACCGAGTCTGCAATTTTCTCTTTTTGTGTTGCAATTTTTGCTTTCGGGGGATCACCTCCCTTCAGATTTTACATATTACAATCGCTCAAATCTGCATTTATTTCCAATTCTCTGAACATATGATCTAACTATCAAACAGAGTAACAAACAGTTCGGATCCAATATCATATATGTTTACAACGATCACCATGTATACCCAAAATCCAAACTATTGGCGCAGGTAACCGCAAGTTCCCCTTATTTATGCAAAAGTTAAACACAATCAAAGTACACGAAATACCAGAAGATCCCTTGGAGTTTTATCATACAGTTTGCACTCAAATAATAATTTGAGCATTATAAGTCACTGTTTCTAACAGTCACCCTCTCCAAAATATCACGATTTCGCTATGTCCAGTTATATATCTATGTAATAAACTTTGGTGACCCAGTGAGGGTACTTAAGAATGTCTTATGATTGAACTTTCGGAACATACATGCCAACATGTGACAATGCTAATCAAAAATACTTAGAATCGATGTCTGCTTAAGTATTTGTGTCTATGCAAACCCCATAATATTACAATGATGTGGTGGACATGAAATGAAAAGTAGTGGACAGTAAATCGATTATAGGTCGTTGTATAACCGCCGTTAAATACACCATCGGAAAATGTAAAGCGCAATAATGTAAAGCATATTGTGCACTCACTAGACCCAAATGACGATGGACTGAGAAAAGTACATCATCTTAAAAGACGTATTTACGGTGCAAAATGGCCAAACTATATTTGACATCTAGACGGTTATGAAAAATCACAGCCCATTGGATTTTGTATATATGAGGCAATAAATGGCTTCGGAAGAAAATTAATCTCAGATATCATACACAAACAAAGACCCAGAATTGATTGCAAGGGCACACCTGCTGGTGGAATTCTTTGAAGAATATTGAGAAAATAGCTCATGTCCTGCGTTGTGAAGACTAATGTTAGTCATTAACAGCAGCTGTGTCGTCGTGCTGCAACTATTGCATCGACGTTGATGCATTTGATCTAAACGAAGTGAAGTTCTGAAAAGGCATGTATTCGATTACAAAGCAAAACATGGTATATTCCAAGTACTGGCACATCTTCTGAAACCCGAGCTTCAAATGCCGTTAGACGCTGACGCAGGTCTTAACTAGCAATTAATTTCCATTCTAAAGCTCCCTACTCTACATTATGTATGTCTTTTCAGAAAATTCGTTTTAGCTTATTTAGTTGCAAAACATGTACATAGCAGTCATATTGCGTTGGCAATACAGGTTCTAAGTACAACGAACACAGACATCTACAATGTATATTGTTGCCTAACCGCTCCCATTCCCTCTCTCCCCTCTCCATTCTTGCCTCTGCTCTCTATCTATCTCTCTCTCGCTCCCCTCTTCTCTCTCGCCCCCACTCTCTCTCTCTCTATCCCTGACCCACATACCAGTCCATTCACCCTTATCTGTTTGTCTCTATTTCTTTCTGTCTTTTCTCTCTTTTTCCTCTCCATCGCGCTCTCCTCTCTTTCATCTCCATTTTCTCCATCTGTATCTCTCTCTGTCTCTCTATTTCTGTCTCTGACTGTGTATGTGTGTTTCTGTCTCTCTGTCTTTCTCCCATTCTAGCATATCTCTTCCCTCTTTGCTCTCTCTGTGTCATCCTCTCGCCTGTCTCACACTTACCACCATACTATCTTTCTCGCTCTCTATGTCTCTGTCTGCATCACCTTCACTTCCCACTCGCTTACTTTCATATCCTTCTATCTCTGTCTCTCATTGACCCACTTACCCATCAATACATATTATTCTCTTTCCTCTTTCTCTTTCTGTCTTTCTGTTTCTCTTTCCTGTCAATTTATTTCTCTCTCTCTCCGACTGCCTTTCCTTTTCTCTCTCCACTCTATCTCTCTTTCATCATTCCCAACCAATCTATCTTTTTTCTCTCTCTCAGTCTCTGTGTCTCTCTACATTCCTCTTTCTTATGCTTATACAAATCATGAACATGGATATGACCCTGAACTTTCCGAAATTTGTAGATAACATCACTATAGATATCAAGGTGAGAAATCCAGTGTTGCAGTAACATCCGTAGATTGCATTTATATTTACTAATGAGTAAGTTATGTGTAATAATGTACATGTACCTTCAATGTTGCATATCTCAAACAGATGAAATAGTTCAAACTATTGACAGGTTCGTGACAATTAATTAAGCATAAATCAAATTTCATACCTTAATTGTAGAAAGACAACAAATCAAATTGGTAATAATATTCTTCCCACATTTGTTACTAGAAATTTGTCATCTGGTAATAGGAAAGAGTTCAACAATTCACTGTAAGTAATGTCTTATACTACAGCCTTCCAGTTGTCACTTCTTGAAACAGGCATACTTTCATATGCAATGGTGCATATGCACTATATAATTACACGTGGCATTATGAACAATTAACGTATATTGGGATAGTCCCTTTGACCATTATCAGATACTACTTGGTGACATTGATTTAACAATTCAAAATGCAATATCTTCCATCTGGATTTGCTGTTTTGTATGTCATGTAAAGGTGATAGGATAGAAAAATACAGATACGTTGTTTCTTCAGTAGAAACTTCGATACACACATAAGAAAAACTCTCCTCACATATTTAGTTACACATATGTTTAGAGAAACATTTGAAAAAGCATAATTATTAGCTATAGAAACGTACAAATTGATATGTTTATTCATTCAATAACTTAATTTATGAAAAGGTGGTGTAAACGTTCGACTATCAAAGGAAATGGTCATTACCCTTAGATTCGTCTATTTTATACATTTTGACTGCAATGTGCATATTAATTACAGTAAAGAACTTATTCGTTGATCGTGTGCTTTTGTACCCCGGGACCAGAAATGGTTACCGTACACCCCGTCTGACTTTTTTCATGGGTACCAGAGTGTTTGGTAGGGTCTGCTGAATGGAAATCAAAATTGTACCCATGAAAAAACTCATTCCTGTTATGGGTAGTTCTACCGTTTCCATGGCTACCAGTGGTCTGAAAAAACGACGGTGGGTAAAGGCTTTAGTGTAGTACATTGTATATCTATGCTATTTGGGGCACTAAGAGTTTGAAACAGGTGCCAAACTAAAGGTAAGACATTGGTCCTTCATTAAGAGTATATTTTCGTTCATTACCTCATTTGCTTAATCATGAATATTAATGAGAACACCGAAAAATGAAGAAAAAAGACTAGAAGATTGCGAAAACTAGATCTGAAATCACATGTGTTGCTCCAAATACACCCAAATATGTTCTTATACATAAAACATCATCAAGGAGAGTATTATATACAACAAAATCGTGTTTCTATGGCTTATATACATTTTTATTGCGTTTTTGAGTATCCATAGCAGAGGTACGTCCGGACAGCGTAAGCGCATAGAGGATATAACATTATATCTCAAGGCCTTCGAGAGCTGGTAGCTAACAGTATCAAATTGTTACTAAGCATAAAATAAATACACTGGTCCTTGATAATGATCTAGTTGGCTAATAACCACCCCTTATGACCAGTCTGTTGAGAAAGTAGTAACACCATAGACATGTTATTTCTTATGAGTCCTCACAGCACAGAAATAAGCCAAAGTCCTCAGGACGCTTGCAATACAAACATGTGTTTGTGTGTGTATTTGTTTATGTGTGTGCGTGTGTGTGAGCATTTGTTTATGTGGGAGTGGTGGTCCAGTGGTAGGACGTTAGACTTGGGATCGAAGGGTCTCCGGTTCAAATCCTGCCATCGGACTATCAGAATTTTTCTGAGCAAAAAATGCATCCCACGTTTGCTCCTCTCTACTCAGGTGTATAAATGGGTACCTGTGAGCGTAATAAGCTAATATGACATGGTTGCCCTAGGCGCCGAGTGTTAATGGCCGTCTTATAACCCAGTGATCAGGGGGTAAATTGTGAAGTCGGGAGAATATGTGCATTGTATGTAGTTCCAGACTATAAACCTCACCTTTACCTTTTTATGTGTTTGTGTGCGTGTGTGTGTGTGTGAGAGAGAGAGAGAGAGAGAGATAGTATTTGTGTGTTTGTGTGTGGGGGACCCCTGGTGTCACCTGTTCGTACAGGCAAGGTAGTTTGAATCCTGAGAAGTCGAGTTCATGGAACCCCCATCAGGTTTCAAACTATAGTCGGCTTCACAATATCGACCAGGCTTAGCTTATAGATGAGCCCGTAGACCTCCTTTATGTACTCAGACCGACATATTGTTTTCAATTTTTATTCTGAGTTAATGAAAAATAAAAACAAGAACAGAACAGAAGAGCATTAGGACGATTTGCACAACTGTATGTGTCTAACTCAACGTAATCTAGACGCGAAGTTGAAAGTAATTCAACCCTGTTTAATTCAAATCTTGACAATGTCGTAGGTCCGAGAGAGCATGTTATGGTTTCTATTGATGCAAATCATAATCCTGAGCAAGTTTGCTTTTTATCTCTTACTTAATCCGCTCTAGTGTTATATATATTTTCTTTTCAAATCTTCATTTCCGACAAACACAGACAATGCTTTTTAATGTACTAAATGCCATGCCGTTCAAATGCGCTTTGTGCCCCCCCCCCCCCCCACGCACATACAGTTTAATTTTGAACGTTGTTAAAATTTATTTACAATAAGCAATTAGTGTTACTGAGTAATTATCTCAATCAGCTGCACGACTCACTAGTTTTCAGGGTGGACTAAGCATATTAAGGAGTTACAACAAATCATCCGGTAAACCCCCTTAAATATTTTAATTGGAAATACTTTTCTGCAAAACAAACCAAACATTACATTTTGTGCAGTAAGGAATGTTAAAAATTCCCCTATGAAATCGAAATGTTTTGAGAAACTGGACGTAAAAAATTAACACTATAACGCCACCTATGTAGCGCTGCGTCTTTGACTTAAAGCATACTAAATATCAGACAGTTTTAGACGCAATCCGCCTTAAATTCAGTACATCTATTGTTCTACATTCTAATACCATGTTTTCCTTATTTGATCTGCTTTTCAATACACGAACCTCGGAAATGTAAGTATTGAGTACAACATTACCGAAATGTACCCAAAGAGAAATAATTTGTATGCAACCGGTAATAATTTGTATGCAACCGGTTTGAAGGACACGGCTGATTACTCTGATATCCTAACTATCGTTACAAAAGAAAAATAACAATGCAGTTCAGCGGTGAGACCATTTTCAAGATATAAGCTATTAATTCTCTATTGAATGTTTACAAAACAGGAAAACATAAATAATGTTATATGTCTATTAATGTTAAAGTAAGTTTGAGTACGTTTGGAATAAGTATAGTGAGTGTTTAAACTAACATTCATTTTATTTAGATGCTACAGATGCAATTTCCATGATCAACAGGACCGGTGATTTGCTGACCACTTTACAGTTACGGTAGATTAGTGAGCTGGTAATCCTCAGTATATAACTCGTGCCTTCGGAAGGAATGGCCAATAAATAACGAGATATACCGTGGTTATAACACGTGTTACTACCAACTGTTCAACGTGGCAGCTCATGCCATGGTTTTCTGATAGCCTTTTTTTTAAAAAAAATAAATATTTAAGGATTCTTAATGTCAGAGTGTCTCTTGTTAATCCTCTGCTAGACTTAAACGCAATTGTTAGTTCTAAAGCGTCACAGAAAAACATACATATTTTAGCAGCAGTCACTTTAGTCTGACCACTAAATTGCCAAAATTCAAATTGCAATATCTAGTACTCTTAGACATCCATGCATATTCTAGGGAGGGGGGGGGGTGCGTACTTGGTAGAACTTGTGGCCCAACCCCTTTCAATCTTCATTGAAATAAATTATGTTTAAACTAATTTACGTAACATCAGGGGCTAATGAGATGCGCGAGCAGATTCACGCCGCAAAGACTATTTGATTATACCGCTTTGTAGCCTCTCCCAAATGCAATCGTAACTACTCGTAACTACCGTATTCCGTTATTTCGATAGAAATAGCCGAGATGTTCCGAGTGTCCCAAATGTACATTACCGTGTCAAAATCCCGTACAGTGCCCATCCGGTCACCCTTAGCCTGCTGGATGCGACTGTGCTAAATATGCAAACATTATAGATCCAAATAAGACGATAAGCAACTACGCTTCTCATGCCGATCTAGGTTTGATGAAACTTGTCCAAAACTTTCACAAAGCATTTTGTAAATCGGTAAAGTTTTAAAAGTGCCACAGACGATATACTGCGGATGTACAAAGTTTCATTGCAGGCTAATGTTTTAACTGCCAAACAACACATAATTACTCATTAATGTCTTGAAACGGTAAAACTCTGAATACCCGCAAGTGTGGCGTCTTGTCAATGCATTTATAGCAATTTAACCCTTATCTTGCCGTTCGCGACCAAAAACAAAAAGCCATATGCTAACAGCTTTGACACTCAATCAGTATTTCTACAACACATTGGGTTCAGCGTAATGTAGTATGTCAGAGTCAGAGTTCAAGTTTGTAAACACCGGACTTTGTTTGGTTTAGTTTGTGGTGTGCTGTACATAGTGACATTATTTACAGTAATAATAGTGCATATTTTGGCCTTTTGGCTATCATTCCGACCACAAAAACCATTTATGAACCAACTCAAACAGATGCCATGTTCACTGTTTAACATTTATACTAATCAAGATAATTAAGTATATCACAACAACAAACAGACACTGGCGAGATACTACGTAAGCGATAAAATGAATGATTTTGGTCTACTGGGATCTCGTAGTTAATTGGATTTTGACAGCAGCGCTAATTTCGTGTCAGATTGACCAAATTGTCAGACTGTGATAAATGGAGCGATTTATTTTTCAATCATGTAGCAATATGCTAAAACCTGTTTTCTTATACGGCAAAGACGTACATATTTGCTTTGCAAATAATAATTTTATATGCGGATTGAAACTCGTAATAAAATTTAGTCGCCCCCAATTTATTTTGATACTATATAGCATTATACTATATACAGTAGAACCCCTCTAATGCGACCACTTAATGAATAAACATTGATGTCTTTATTAACAGGTGGTTGCTTAATGCAGGACAAAAGTAATACAGAAAGCTCCTCTAGGAGCTTTCTGTATTACTTTTGTCCTGCATTAAGCTACCACCTGCATCTAGTACCCAGAGGTATACCTCTTCTAGGTGGTCGCATTAGCGGGGTTATACTGTATGTTACTCATGTACTAATGAATGGCAGTGTTAACCCTTTCGCTGCCAATGCCGGATCTGTGATTGCCTATGCAAACAGTTTGGATCCAGATGAGACGCCGAGTAACTCGGCATCTCATCAGGATCCAAACTGTTTGTTGCTGTTACTATATATTTGAAACAAAACTGAAACAAATAAAAAATGAAAATTTGTAGCAGACGACAAAGTTAGCAGGCGACAGAATTCGGCAGCGAAAGGGTTAAGTTGTTGTGATATAGAAACTGTACTTTTATTATGCTGTTCAAATATGATAACATTCAATAAAGTGCAAATCCCTCACGTTGTATTTATAGATAGCAATCTAAACGTCTGTACAATTTCGCCGATCACTTACCAGTGTTCTTTAATCCGGCTAAGCGCGATGTAACAGAATTGCAAGCAGCTATATTCGAATAACTGCAAATTGTTTGGAACACGGGCAAATAGTCTACAACCTGGGCGATTTGGATGAACTTTGAAAATGAATGCGACCATTTTTGCCCGCGTGAAAAGGACTCAAGGCGAACTGTAATTTTTAGCCTTATATGACCGTTATCATACTGAGAAAATGCCAAAATAACCGTCTGCTTATTTATTGCTCCTGTTCGATTGTTAGTACAATAAAATTGGCATTTAAAACAGTGGATCCAGATCAAACATCACGTGTGCCTGACGCGAAGTCTGATAAGGGTTTACACCTTTTGAATTATCAGAATCAACTATACACATGCGAACCTCAGTAAATAAGTAAAAACTATGAACTTATTTTTCTATCCTATGCAAATAATGAAGCCACTCGTCAGACACCGTGTCTCTGACGATCTTGGTTTACACTGTTTGCATTGCAATAATCCCCCTTTTCCTGGAGCACGGCTCATCCATTCATATAATGTATACAATATATGACAATAGTGATACATTAGAGCTTATCCTTTTACATCGTGACAACGGCTTGCACCGAGTATGGTACGGTTCGGTTTGATTAACTAGTGGTAACCATTTCAGCGCCAAAGTCGCATAAAGTCGATTTGGCAAACATGTTGGATCCAGATCAGACCCCACGTGAACGCGACGTCTGATCAGGATCCAAACCTTGAAACGATCTTGCAGACAACAATATTGAAGCAGACGACAATATGGCAGCGAAGGCGTAAAAACCTCACGATAAATTGGTGCTGAAAGGGTTTAACTACACTAGGCGTCACACCAGGGTCCAAACTAATTGCCACTTCGATCATGATGCTTAACATGTTGGAAATACGGTCAAGTTTTCAATCGAACCGAACCAGAAGGAAACGGGAAAATATCAGTTGAATTAAGTTCAATACAGTACTGTACTGCTGCGGCTGTCTAATCTATGACTGATCGGAATGCCCTGTTAATGTTGTTGATCCTTTCTTTTTTTCACACATAGATATTACTGCCAATATCATATGCAGCAGTTGTTTTCAATATATTTCAAAAGCCATACACTTTGTAATTATTAATTTGGTAATGGGTAATAAAATATGATATCGTTCTTACCAGGTTATCTAAATAAAATAAAGAAAACAATATTGACACGTTCACTTTCTTGAAGAAAACAAAAATAAGATGCACCGCCCAGTTTCAATTCAACCATTAAAATGGCCCGTACTATGACCGTTAAATCGCAACGGAGAAGTAACTAAAGCGTGTTTTTTCTTTCGTCTAGAAAAGAACAACACCCTTTGAAATGTTTTTGTGGTTAGATAATGTCTTGAATTAATAAGGCGTGATTTGAAGTATAAATTATGTGCCCTAGAATACAAGGCGGCTGATTAGCCAGCCGCTATCTGGCCTTCAGATCGGAGGGAAAGTATCAAGTTACAGAGTGTGCGCGGGTCGTAAGGTTACCCCACACGCACACCTATTTTAGCCGTGTTTGTCACAACCATTGTGTGTGTGTAAAAGTGGTTCACAAGGACAGTTTGCACTTCCTTACGCAATCGATAAAACACATAAAAATATACGTATATATGACCTTAACACTGTGGACACCAAAATTTGGTGTCCACAATTCAAGATGTGTCCACAAAGACTACAAAAATACAACTGCCTGTGTCCACAATGACGCAAAGAGACACACACACACACACACACACACACACACACACACACACACACACACACACACACACACACACACACACACACACACACACACACACACACACACACACACACACACACACACACACACACACACACACACACACACACACACACACACACACACACACACACACACACACACACACACACACACACACACACACACACACACACACACACACACACACACACACACACACACACACACACACACACACACACACACACACACACACACACACACACACACACACACACACACACACACACACACACACACACACACACACACACACACACACACACACACACACACACACACACACACACACACACACACACACACACACACACACACACACACACACACACACACACACACACACACACACACACACACACACACACACACACACACACACACACACACACACACACACACACACACACACACACACACACACACACACACACACACACACACACACACACACACACACACACACACACACACACACACACACACACACACACACACACACACACACACACACACACACGAAATGAACACAGAAAACACCAAAAGACACACAAGAACCAGAGACAAACGTTCCACATATGAACAAAATCACAAGCACAAAGACGCAAGGCAAACAAAAGGAAGGGTGAAACCATCTAAGAAAAGGCAGACAATGTATTCATTCTACATGCAGTTTCGTACCAGTTGACAAAATATCTTAATAATGTAACCAGTATAATTATACTGATTGCATGTATTTTCGTCTCGTCAAAAGAACGATACAGAGTTCCAATACATGTTGATATGTTTAAAGAGGTGGGAGCTGATGTAAACATTACACTAAAAAAGCTCTCAACGATGTACTGGATACCTAAAACTACATGTATGAGTCATGCAGGAAACACCGCATACAAAACGCACAACTGCCCAAACAGCACCACAACGACAAACAGTTAATGAACATGTATATAAAAGACACAAAGAGACGCACGGACATAACAAACAAACAATAGGGGAAGATGGAAGTACCGTCTTGGAACGGTCAGTGAAAATAAATTCTGAAGGGTGGTGATCCCCCGAAAGCAAAAATTGCAACACAAAAAGAGAAAATTGCAGACTCGGTTTTATTGAGTCTGTTCATGAGCAGTAATTGAATGTGCAACACTGCTCATGCCCCCTAGCACCGGCTTAAGCGGTATTCAATTTTCAGAACAAGAAGTACTGAAATTCATGATCTCGAAGGATCAGAAGGTATAACAACACTGAGAATGAAGTACGGGGCGACGTGTTACGGCCGCCACACAAGCACTTAATACCTGCTGTTGTGAAGATTATAAATTCTGAAGGGTGGTGATCCCCCGAAAGCAAAACTTGAAACACAAAAAGAGAAAATTTAGACTCGGTTTTATTGAGTCTGTTCATGAGCAGTAATTGAAAGTGCAACACTGCTCACGCCCCATAGCACCGGCTTAAGCGGTATTCAATTTTCAGAACAAGAAGTACTGAAAAGTCATAGAAGTCATACAACACGCGTTTCATTGCGTTCATCGAGTTCATGAACAACTATAAAATTTTCAACATATTGTTTAATTAAATGAAAGAACGCGCAAAACTATTTTATGATAAATCTGATGTAGTTTTGAAATAATTCCATTTTGATTAATTATGAACTAGAATTAAATTTTAACTAAATTACAGCAAAACACCTGACACTCAATTGAAATACTACAGCAAGCTTGTGGTTGAAGTCACTGGACAAGAAAGAAATGTGTGTCGAGCTTCTTTTTCCCGCGATCAGTTATTCTCCGTAAACATGCTTAAAGAAAGGCGATCCAGAGTGGGGAAAATGTGTTTGAATGACACATTGTCAATACCAGTCAGGCAGGGACAGGCAGGAGTTTTGTTACAAAACACACACAAAGAGGTGGTAAATGCGTAATAATCCTATGCAATGCAGGCAATACATATTGAAAAAAGTTAACTACATTATATTATTCTTTATATTAGTAATAATAGTGAACTAAACCGACTTTTAGCTCAGACATTTCTGTCACGATGCACATGCGATTTGCACTAGCACGAGAAACTAGATATATACCGCCTACCTGTAGATGAGTCTGTTTGAGGAAGTCTGGCACTATTTGTTAAGCTAGAGTGACTTTGAGATAAGTGTGAGGTTAGGACGTCCGTGAACTGGTTTAAAAAGCCAGTGGTGGTTTTGCCACTGACCATACCAAGGCGGTACTCTCTTTGTCACCCTTGCTTTTGTGTTTGGTTTGTGTCTTTGTGCCTTTGTGTTTGTGATTTTGTTAATGTTTGGTATTTTTGTCTCGTGTGTGCGTATGTGTGCGTGTTTGTGTTTAGTTGTGTGGACATCTTGCTTGCTTTCTGTTGGTGCTTTGGTGTTGGTTGCATTTTGTACGTGTCTTTTCCTGCTTGACTTAACTACCTTTTTTACTTAGACACGGGAGTTGAGCTATTTATTTCCTTCTTTTGTAGTTTCCGGTATTTTAGCACATCTGAGTATACTCAGTCGAGATTTTGAGTATACTCAGTCGAGATTTGTGACGTCTGGTGTCCGTCAATCAATCTATATGCTGTTATTTCGTTAATTTATATTAATTTGTTTTCATTTGTATCAAATGAACACAATTCACGATAGGAATAGGGTCCACGAAATAAATCAAATTGCGTTACACTGTCGGCATTGTTAATGTGATTTGAAAAAAAAGAAATGTGTCACAGTAGGTGACAAATGCCACCAAAGCAAAACACTGACAATGAAATGCGTTTTTTAAGCAGGCCTGCATATGCAATTGCAAAATGAAAATAAAGAGTGTATAGTATGAACAGAATTTGAACTAAAGTTATCAAAAAACAACAAGCTTTTTTGTGATTGAGGTCAAAAGTCAAGGTCATGGCCACATGATCTACAAATAGTACGCATCACTCCGTCATTCGAAGATGAACTAACACAATATTTGGTGATCTTAGCTGATTCGGTGTAGGGGAATGCTGTGGAAAGCTTTTTTGTAAATGAATCCCAATGTCAAGGTCACATTGACCTATAAATAGTACGCGACACTCCGTCATCCCAAGATGAAGTCACACACCATATTTGGTGATCCTAGATGATTCCTAGCCATCCCAAGATGTACCAACACATGTTTGGTGAGCCTAGCTGAAGTAGTGTAGGAGATATGCTCCGGACAAGCTTTTTTGTAAATGAGGTCAAAGGTCAAGGTCACATTGACCTTAAAAAGTATATGACACTCCACTATCCCAAGATGAACTTACAAATCATAGTTCGTAATCCTAGCTGATTTGGTATAGGAGGTATGTTCTGGACAATATGTTTTTGTAAATGAAGCCCAAGTTCAAGGTAACATTGACCTATAAATAGTATGCGACACTCCGCCATCGCAATATGTACCCACACACCATATTTAGAGATCATGGCTGAAGTAGTGTAGGAGATATGCCCTGGACAAGCTTAATGTAAATGAAGACAAAGGTTAAGGTCAAGGTCACCTTGACCTATAAAAAGACGCGACACTCCGCCATCCCAAGGTGTACTCACACACCATAGCTGAATGAGTGTAGGAGATATGCCCCGGACAAGCTTTTTTTTTAAATGAGGTCAAAGGTCTAGTTGAATATGTCGTATAACCATGGTTTAAACCCCTTACGTTACTTTCGCTACTGACCGTTCGAAAACAGGAATGTGTGTGTGTGTGTGTGTGTGTGTGTGAGGTGTGTGTGTGTGTGTGTGGGGGGGGGAGGGTACGCACACGTGCGCGCACATGTGTGTCTGGATGTCTATGTGTTTCAAATGATGAGCAGGTAATGAATATTTTTGTGAAGGATGTGTCTGTGTTTAATTGGGCGCACACTATAAACTATAGTTTATATTCGACACTATAAACCGAGTTCCGATGTATCAGTGCTTTACACTGGGCATCTAAAAGAACCAGAGAAACTCAGTCGATAATAAGAGTAGGGTATCGCGCCCGGGTTTCTCTGTATCCCCTCGCCTCTCTCTGGGGCGTCCAATTAGTCCACAGTGAGCAGAAACGGACGTTAATCAACACAAACAAACAAACATGTTATTTACAATTTCCTCTGGCATTGCTGTGGACTGTCGTGTGTCTGATGTCTGACTTCAGTTCTATTATTACCACTTTGTAGATATGATAATGTAGGACAAACGTCAATGAGCAAATTAACCTGATATGGACCATACATTGTAATGTTTTAGATCCAATATCTAACGCAGGATGCATACAAGAGTCGAAGAAGGTGTGTACAGTTCTGTCAGGATGCTGGGTGATGCCCTAATGACAAGACCCAGCTTCAGAGTTTTTTTTAAATATTTCGGTCTTTCCGTGAGGTGACAATGTCTTGAGCAAAACACAGCACACAAGCCTTGAAACTATAAAATTGACGTGCCTGGGCTATGCTAGCCGATAATGATAGTATGGTGTTCTGAGGCCACTTTGCCTGAGACGAACACTATGAAAACATGAACTATACACAAAAAAACTATGTTATGGTGGTCAACAATATCTCAGCTTGGGGCCAACAATAAAACAATAAACTATAACTGTGAACAACTACTACAGCCCCAAGCCAGCGAGACAGCTGGTCGATGCCTCAACTTCAAAATAGTGCTTGGAACACAATCCTCAAGCTATGTCATGAAACTGTATAAATGTGAGCTATATAACCCTAGACTATGCGGGCTGAGACCCATATCATCAAACCCTCTTCTCAACACTACTGTGACTTCAAACCTATGCCTCAAAGCATGTATGTAGCCCAACGCTCTGAAACCTATCTTTAGCAGTGTATGAAACCTGCTTCAAGAAGCTTATAAACCTAGCGCTTTGAAGCCTGCCTGCAGTATGTTCCGAGTCCGTGCTCGAAAACACGGCTTCAAAAAAGACAGCCTCAAAAGGACGGTTTCAAAAAGACAGCCTCAAAAAGACGGCTTTAAAAAGATAGCCTCAAAAAGACGGTTCAGCAACACCCCGAACCTTGAGCGCTATATGTCTTTTTGTGAAGTTTTTCAACTTATTTTATTATATATTTTCAACATAGTATATATATTTTAAAACATATATGGTCAGTATAAAAGGGTGTACCATTTCATACTCTGAGTAGACCTAAATACTTATTGAATTTAATCAAGAATATAGAAAGTCTATTTTTCAACTACAAATAGGAATACATGAATTTGAATTCGTTAACAAATAGTGCGTCTGTATTATATATAATCTTTCTCTTATCGCTTATGTAATAGCCCTTATAGATACAAAAGCATATTAGTTTGAGAACCATGTTCACATCATTAAAACGAGCGTCATTTATTTTATATCCTAATACGGATGTTTTTAAAGAATATATGTTATTTTCGAATCCGCATGATTTAAAAACATTAAGTAGCTTTTCCCATAGATGAGGGACGGCATTACAATTTAGAAAAAATGTTCATAATCTTCTTTAACATTACAAATATTGCAGTATGGATCTTTTTCAATTTTCCATTTAAATAAGTTTGATTTTGTGGCTAATTTTGTATTAATTTGAATTTAAACTGTTTCACGCGATTGTCGATACAAGGTTGTTCTAATGATAAATAGAAGCTTTTCCAGTTTATATCTTCTTCTTTAAAAATTCTATTCCACATATTGTGGATGAATGGCTTTATATATATGTCTTCAGCAAAACTGCTTCAAACCGAATGTAAACCGAGGCTTTAACAGTCTGAGCAACACTTCTCAATGCCTCAGCTAATCTGAGACCGCTATGAAACAACAGTATAATATTATTAAAGGCTGGTCGGACAGTCTAAACGTGCAATGTTCATGCTCAAAGAGAGAACTCAGAGGACACTTACTTAGCCCATTCAAAAAGAACAGGTAACTGCACAATTACGTTGCCCAAGCAGACAATATATTCGCTAGTTATTAACCTTAATAAGTGCAATATATGTATATAAAGCCGTAACTGAAAGTTCTATGAATATTCAGTGCCCTGATCACATAATAACCAGCAGTGATCGTTGAATAAGTTTGCGCCAGTCTCAGCATTTGTATACAGCTTGCATTAATTTGAGGTACTTCAGCAAATTAGCATATAAATTATTTCGATTGACCAACCGCCTCACACATTTTGAATATATACACAGTACTAATTTTAATAAGGTATAAAACAAAAAATGAAGTTTAAAAGTGAAATAACTTTGATACACGACAAATTAACCAATTTAAACAAACGGTCAAAAGGGGAGATAATCCTGTACACGTATATACAAAACTACAGATAACTCAAATCGCTTACCTAGCGATATACTACAGGTTTTCTTGACAAGTTCTAATATTTAATATAGACTGAAGGTGTGGGTGACTGGCACGGGGAAATACAGAGATAAGAAGCAAAGGTCAGCATACATTGGCTAGCCACAGGTGGCTTAATATATCATTACATACATATCTATAGAGAGGAACACAAAATAGGATGGCGTTAATTGTAAAAGAGTATTTGTCATACACGTTTCTTGCACAAAATATTTACCTTATAACTGCATTTTTGATAGCTTTAAGTCTTGAGGTGGTATTGTCTCTATGAAAGTTCGTGTCTCTGGCCGTCCTCCATTCAGCTAAACAAGCAGATAAAGTCTTTATAGTAATAATAAACATTGTTCTAAATAGCTTGCATCATTAATTGACACCAGCATCAAAAGTTGAACTCTACTGACATCTGTATGATATGCATGTAGTACAGACTTTGAAAGACGCTTTGATATAGCAATGCTTGTTTTGTTAATCATTTTTACTACAGAAACTAGAAATGTTCGCCAAAAGCTTACGAATCCATCCACTGACTAGCTGCTACTGGTTTATATACTGCTAAAATGTCGGATAGGATAATAACTCCGCTGAAAGAGGTCATATCCAAACGATAATTACAGTTGTTCCGATAATTCAATAAATGTTGCACGATATTGTAATAGAAAACGGGCCGGAAGCAATTCCAAAATATCCCATAACTTCGATATGTGGGTGGTACAAATACTACAGTGAAAATCTTCAATATGCAGAGTTTTCACGCCAAACAATACAAAAAGTATTTGTCTAATATTAACCCTTCGCTTGCTGAAATTTAAAATACACTTCTTCTTCTTTGCCCATGCCCTGTTGTATAATTACATATATCTTCACAGTGTACAAGTATTTCGCTGTGCAATCACTGCTGTGGAGTGCATTGGTTGCACAATCAATTTGTAAATAGTGCAGACCCTGATGAGACAGCTCCTGCAGGAGCTGTCTCATCTGGGTCTTCACTATTTACAGGTAGGTATATTGACGTGAACAGCAAGCGAAGAGTTAAATTTTGAAAGTAGGCGATCCCTTCGTAACCTAAACATCAATGCGAAAAGAGAAAAATGCAGACTTGGTTTAGTCTTTCAAAAGCAGTTATTAAAGGTGCAAGACTACTCACGTACTCTAGCACCAAAGTATTAAGTTCTTCATAATTAAAAACCCTGGAACAAATGACCACAAAATATAGCAACACTGAGAATGAAGTACGGGACGAGTTTTTATGACTGCCACACGAGGTCTTAACATTTGCTGTTGTGAAGTAAATAGATTCTGAAAGTAGGAGAGCTTTCGAAAGCAAAAGATAACACATTGTATTGCACTATGTTAAATTGGTTATTTTTGACAATTGTCACTGATAATACCAAAGTTCAATCGGCCTAACCTTGGAGTTCTGGCAGTCTAACAGTTCCATCCATGGAACCACTGATATCCACACAGTAAACAACCATCCCTTTGCTCTCCTCATTTTTCTCTGAATGAGTTTCCACTTTTTCAGCCTCTTCGACAATTTCAACCTGGTTTTCCTCCCTCGCTGGAATAAGGACAAAATCAAAACTCTTCCCTTGTGGCACCTCTTCTGGGGCCATGTCTATGTTTTCATTCTTATGCTCACAGAACTCACTAAAAGGAACATAAATAAATCAAATGACAAATATCAAACAAGTTTAATTTCTAGAAAAGGATAGTCTTTGACATGTACAATCTTCATATTTATCTGTATTGAATGGAGGACATGTGTTGTGACGATTGTTTTATAAAGGCTGTAGAATTGAAAATAGTTTTCTTTTAATTATGGCTCTGAAACATAGAAGACATGTAATCCCTGGACTACAATCAGGTAGCTAATCTCAGATTCGATGTATGCTTGATGATGCTGACTACATCAGATTAGACAACGTATATATATGGTATCTCATCAATCTCTTACCGGCTACATAATTACACTATATAAAATGTCAAATAATTGAAATAGAACAAGAGTAAGTCAGGCAGGAGATGCTACACGGAAATATAACAGATGTCAGACAGGATATGCCACATGAAAGTCCACCGCAACCCAATAAGTACAAATGAAGTGCACGTCTACATAAGCACACTATTAACAAACCTCTTCCTTGCCTGCGCACCACCGAATGTATATCTGTTCTATATGAACACCAAAGTGTCGAAGTACCGTTAAACAAAAAAAAACTAAAAAATCATCGAAAACAAAAGACAAGATCTGGTGCCAAAACAATCCCAGAAGCACCCATGAAGATTCCGATGAGCGTCAAACAATACAGATCCTGTCCTGACTTTGCTTAAGAGAGGTGACGACTGGTCTTGGTTAACAGTGTTTGCAGTTCACTCAGACCATTTTGCCAGTTTATAATTATGCTGTTAGATATTCAAATCATGTTCTATAAATGATGTAGAGAACATGTTGCCTTAAACGCACTTTCTTACTGGAAGAATCAAATTTTCTACATAACTGATACACAAATTGCGTTGTATAAACTACCATCGAAATCTAGAGTAATGCTTCGCCATGAAAAGAAGAGGAAAAGTCACAAAAGGACTTATACTGGGCAAATAAACTGGATGATTGATTCGTACTACTTTTTCATCGTGCAGAAAACTTTGGACGATGGCACTTGGGTGAGCAGCATCGTTGTCATGGATCAGTTGGAGGCCCAGACGCAATATTTCATACTTTCGTTTAACAATTTTAGCTAAAATCCAGCTTAAAAACTTGTGCTGACAGTAATGACCGCACAAGGGAGATCACTGTGAGGAGTTTGATAAACCAGTTGCTCACGTCATTACTGGTAATTTAATATCATTAAAGATAAACGTCTCAGGACCCCCTAACTAAAGGACCTAAATCTAGATTACCTTCCCTCATTGATTTTGACATTTGCCGTGCTCATATTGCCGAAGCTATCTAAGAATTCTACATCAAATGGTGTCGGTGAGAACATGCTGATGTTAATACCCTTTAGGATTGGAAGAAACGTATTTTTGTTGACATTATTGATGCGCGTATTGCTTTTAACAAATCAAATTACCAGCTATTACCACTTCGAACAAGAGTTACATTTCGATATTTGAAGAAAACATTTCCAATTTTCATTCTAATTATGTTCTTGCTCCTGCTGACAAGGCATCAGCTAATGTAATAATTATTTGAAGATTGTATTATGTTGATGTTTTGAAGAAGGAATTAACTTGTTCACAAACATAATACAGCTCAAATCCTGAAAAAGATTTAGTCTCAGAATATGTGCAATACTTTTAAGTCTGATCCTAACATTAAAACAAGAGTACCGCGTACGGTACATGATAGCCGCACTTGCAAAAATGCGTTAGAAATTCCTTGTTTTAAATAGCCTCCTGTTTCCCTGAATCAACATGCCTTTCAGGTGTTGACATTTTCTAATTTGTCTCCATATGAAGGTAATATGATATAAAACACTGAAGTGAATATCTTATTAAATAAAAAAGGTACGGTCATCCTCATATTTGCAGATTTTCGTAAAGTTCAAGGGCCATAACTCTGTAACAACAAATTGAATGAACATCAAAGTCAACTCAGCTTCAGATTTTGTTGCATAAATCATTATGTGAAGTTTTATTAATGTCCTTTTAATAGTTATCCCAGAAAACAACAGACAAACCAAAAGGTGTCTGACGAGCAAAGCAACACACACATTTTTTAAAGGGCTATAACTTAACATTAAACTAGAAATACAGCTCCCGACCGCTAAATTTTCATTTGTTAAATTACGAAAAGGGAGATCATTCATTCATGCACGAAGCGACAAATCAAAACCTCTATCGCAGGTGCAGAACTTCAGATGGTGTTCAACAGTACTCAAATACAATGAAGCGTAACGAAATTCAAACCTGATCTATAACTCATTATAATAAAGCAACATACTAAATATCACTACAATATCTGCTACAGTTTAGAGAAAAACCCCGGAAAACCTGAAATTTCCTAAATTTTTCTAAGTCAAAATGCTGTAATTCCGTTAAGAATCAATGTAGTGTAACAAAATTCAACATTGATCTGTAACTCATTATTATAAAAGTACAAAAATGAGTCATGCAGGAAACACCACATACGGAACAAATAGTCGCCCGAACAGCAACACAAGGAAACAGCAAATGTACATAACTATAAAAAACAACAAGAGACGCACAAAGACAAAACAAACACACAATAGGGGGAAGATGGAAGCACCGCCTTGGAACGGTGAGTGACAAAAGTCACGGGGGGGGGGGTTAAACCGGTTTATGGGCGCCCAACCTCACTCTTATTCCATCCCCACCCTAAAATACAAACAGTGTAAATAAACGTATCCCCTCTCCAACTAATCTACAACAACCGTGACGGCAAATACAGTGGTAAAGTACATGTATAACGAAAACATTTAAGTGAACAAACTGTATCCACCTATCGCTAGTGTACTCAATGATTGAGCTGCAAACAGAGTAACTGTAGAAAAGTAATAAAGGGTACGACAAAAACGAAATAGTACAGATATCCGACGTTCTCCTTTCATTTCTGGATTTAAGAGGTCGCCTTCATAGAGTACTAAACCTTTCTTGTCGGCGTACATGCAAAGAGGCCAGCGTGATTGCCAACTGTAAAAGGGTTGACAACCAAACATGCAGTATGTTGTACTACTACAGGATCATATCCCTTTTTAATGAATTTTTTAACATATTTGATGAACAAAGTGAGAAAATGCGTATGTCCAATAATTTTACGAAGTTTGTAAATCACATCACCATAAAATTCAGGATGTGAAACACCGCGTCGCAGAAGCTCCTTGAGATTAGATTGGTACTTGCCAATAAGCGAGAGATTTCGATAGTAAAATTAAGAAAAAGTTTTTCTTAGTTTATGGTATCTATATCCTTGCTTAAGCAGTTTTTCAGTTAAAATGAGATTTCGACTGTTAAAATCGTCAATAGATGAACAAGCTCTAGCAAAACGAATAAGTTGAGATATATAAACCCCGTAAGATGGAGTACGGGGAACATCCCCGTCAAGATGAGGAAAATTAACAATATTAAAATCAAAATCATCTCTTTTGTCATATATTTTAGAAGAAATCATTCCATTATCTATTTTAAGGTCGAGATCAAGAAACGCTGCATAATTGTCGGACGAGTGAAAAATCAATGAAGCGTAACGAAATTCAAACTTGATCTGTAACTCATTATAATGAAGCCACATACTACATATCACTTCAATATCTGTAAAGGTTTAAAAAAAACTCTGGAAAACTCCAGATTTTGAGAAAAAAAGGGCAATAACTCCAAAAATACTGAAGACAGAGTTACAAACCTTGTACAATGCACTTGCGGTCAATGTGATCTATCTGTATATGAATATATTCTGAAAATGGGTAATCCTTCGAAAGCAAAAGTAAAAATGCAAAATGAGAAAATTGCAGACACGGTTTTATTGAGTCTGTTCATGAGTAGTAATTTTAAACTGCAACACTACTCACGCCCCCTAGCACCGGCTTAAGCAGTATTCAATTTTCAAAACAAATAACATCAAAACAAACTAGAGGTTTTTGTCACAAAAACGGATGTCCCCCCTCTAATAAAACAATATGTAATGGGAAATCACTAAAAATGTTATGGACCTGATGATTGATATTTCCCCTCGTTATTCACTTTCCAAACAAAATCATAACAGCTAATAACTCCAAAAATATTGATACCAGAGTTATGGCCCTTGTGCATGACACTTACTTTCATCATGCCCTTTCCATAAATAAAATGTCATTCCAATAGCATCAGTCGAACAGGAATTATTGAGCGGCCAAAAATGTAACAAAGGGCAATCACTCCAAAAGTATTGAAGCAAGAGTTATGGCCCTTGTTCATGACACTTTCTCTCATCATGCTCTCTCCATGTATGAAGTTTCAATACGATGGCAAGAGCGATGTAGGAGTTATTGTCCGGACAAGAAAGCGTTAAACAAATGTACAAGGGGCAATAACTCTAAATTTATTGAAGCCCAAGTTAAGGATCTTATGCATGACACTTTCTCGTATTATGATCTTTCCATGCATGAAGTTTCACTCCAATGGCAAATGCCATATAGGAGTTATCGTCCTGACAAAAAAATGTGATTTATTTTTTACAAAGGGCAATAACTCCAATATTAGTGAAGCCAGAGTTATAGACCTGGTGCATGACACATCCTCTCATCATGATATTTCCATATATGAAGTTTCAATCCAATGGCATGATAAAAAAGTGTGAATTTTTTACAAGGGGCAATAACTCCTATATTAGTGAAGCCAGAGTTATGGACCTTTTGCATGACACTTTCTCTCATTATGCTCTATCTATATATGAAGTTTCAATCCAATGGCATGAGCCATGTAGGAGTTATCGTCCGGACAAAAAAGTGTGAATTTTTTTTACAAGGGGCAATAACTCCTATATTAGTGAAGCCAGAATTATGGACCTTGTGCATGACACTTTCTCTCATTATGCTCTTTCATATATATGACGTTTCAATCCCATGGCATGAGTCATATAGGAGTTATCGTCTGGACAAAAAAGTGTTAATTTTTTTCACAAATAACTCCTATATTAGTGAAGCCAGAGTTATGGACATTGTGTATGACACTTCCCTTATTATGCTCTATCCATCTATGAAGTTTCAATCAACTGGCATCAGGCATATTGAAGTTATTGTCCGGACAAAAAGTGTGACGGACAGACGGACAGACAGACAGACGGACAGACAGACCGACAGACAACTCTCACGAAAACAATATGTCTCCCCCATATAAATATGGGGGGAGACATAATGATCCCGAAGGACCAGAAAATATAACAACACTTGGAATGAAGTACGGGGCGACTTTTTACAGTTTGAATTCAATATACTTTGGAAGTTATGATCCGGACAAGCCGGATGAACGGACGAACGGACGGACGAACGGACGGACGAACGGACGGACGAACAACCAGACAGACATGGTGACTCCAGTATACCCCCCAACCCCCCCCCTTCGTTTGTTGAGGTATAATGACATATCAAAAACCCCACTATATATGTGAAAATCCATATTTAGGTGATATCATATAAAAATGAAGTAATTATCATTTAAAAATTTATGGCCATCCTCAAACATGTATTTGCATAATTTTTTGTAAGTACAAGGGCCATAACAAAAACTCAAATGAACCTCAGAATCGATTCAGCTTCAGAATCGATGCATTAAAGATTTGTGTAACATTTCATTAATATCCGTCACATAGTTTTCTGAGAAAATGGCAGACAAACAAAATGTTGACAAACAAACGAACAACGAACGAACGGAAGGACGGACGGACGAACGGACAGGGTCATGCCAATATACGTCCACCTTTATTAGGTGGACGTAAAACAACATAAACTCTCTACTATGTACTGGATTCCAAAGCTACATTAAAATCCTTATAAGGCGCATATTATATTGCTAACTCTAGTTGTTGTACTACTACTAAACTATCTAAGCTTTTGAAGTCGTGTCTTACTAGTATCAAAGAACATAAGAAACGTTACTGTGATAAAATTTATGACAATTATTATTTCTCTATAATACTCTACCTCACCATCTTATAAAGAATAAACTGATTAAACTAATAGAAAAAAACTTTGTCAGAGAAAATAAAATGTTCCTTGTTTGTAATATTCAATGTTCATTCTTTTCGAATTAATAAATTCTGAAGGGTGGTGATCCCCCGAAAGCAAAAATTACAAAACAAAAAGAGAAAATTGCAGTCTCGGTTTTATTGAGTCTGTTCATAAGCAGTAATTGAAAGTGCAACACTGCTTACGCCCTCTAGCACCGGCTTAAGCGGTATTCAATTTTCAGAATAAGAAGTACTGAAATTCATGATCTCGAAGGATCAGAAGGTATAACAACACTGAGAATGAAGTACGGGGTGACGTTTTACGGCCGCCACACAAGCACTTAACTTAATAAGCACTTAACACTTAATAAGTTGAAAATTACACAATATGGACTTGCCTTGATACTTGTAGATCTCTAACATTTCTTTTAGATAACATATTTGTGCGCTATGGGGATACCATGTATCGTCAAGTTGTTGGTATACTTATGGGGACAAATTGTGCCCCTCTTGTTGCAGATTTGTTTTTGTATGCTATAAGAGGGATTATACGCTTATCATAAAACCTGATACGCAATATGTTATTGTTAATGTTTTAATAAAATTTCTAGGTATTTAGACGATATTTCAAATTTGGATAATCCTTATTTTGAAACTATGGTTTCTTCTATTTACTCAAAAGGACTTACTTTAAACAAAGCGACCCGATCCAACATTATGACTTCTTTTTTAGATTTGAATCTTTCCATCACTAATGATAAAACTCTGAAGGGATGTGATCCCCCGAGAGCAAACATTGCAACACAAAAAGAGAAAATTGCAGACTCGGTTTTATTGAGTCTGTTCATGAACAGTAATTGCAAGTGCAACACTGTTCACGCCCCTAGCACCGGCTTAAGCGGTATTCAATTTTCAGAACAAGAAATACTGAAATTTATGATCTCGAAGGATCAGAAGGTATAACAACACTGAGAAAGTTTCATCGATACGATAAAAGGGCAGATTTTTATTTCAAAATTATTAATTATCCTTCTCTAGATTGAGGTGTGCCCCATTCTACATCTTACGGGGTTTACATTTCTCACGTAATTCGCTTTGCCAGTGTCTGTTCTTTGCTAGAAGATTTTAGTAGTCGTAGTTTAGTTATATAAAGTTACAGATATAATAAAATTCGGAAAGATTTTCTAAATTCTATTATCGCAGTTTACCTCTCATTAGTAAGTATAACTGCAATCTACGGACGTTACTACAACAAGGTATTTCTCCCCCAGAATTCTATTGTGATATTATCTACAAACTTAGGAAAGGTCGGGGTTATATCCATTTTCATGATTTGTTTAATTAAACGCATTAAAACATTTAGGAAGAAAGGTTATGACTAAGGTATATTGCAACACACTGCATGTTTGGTTATGTTGACTTCTGACGTCAGCAAAGTCAATGAGTACATATTTGACTGACTTTCACAGCTGTTATGCTATGTTTTACATTTTGTCCTGTGTTTACCGTCTACTATGTACATGGGTGTTGTGGGGGAAGTCCGGTGGGGATACCTTTATTTACACTGTTTGTTCAGCTAGGGTGACTTTGAAATAAATGTGAGGTTAGGACGTCCGTAAACCGGTTTAAACGCCCAGTAGTGGTTTTGCCACTGACTGTTCCAAGGTGGTACTCTCTGTCATCCGTGTTTTTATGTTTGTTTTGTGTTTTTGTGTCTCTGTACTTGTCTGCGTGTTCATGTTTAAAATTTCATCTCGTGTGTGTGCGTGTGTGTAGGTATGTGTGTTCATCCTTACATTTGAGTTTGTCTGGTGTCTTTGCATTTGTGCATGTTTTAGATTACATGTGTGTGTGTGTGTGTGTGTGGGGGGGGGGGTGTATTACACTATCAATGTTTTCGTGATGGTTGCGTCTTGTGTGTGGCTTTTCCTGCTTGACTTTTACTAATTTTCTTTAACTAAATCAACAACATACCAAGCCTCCACCCTTAGTAATTTCTGAAGGGTTGTGATCCCCCGAAAGCAAAAATTGCAACACAAAAAGAGAAAATTGCAGACTCGGTTTTATTGAGTTCATGAGCAGCAATTGAAAGTGCAACACTGCTCACGCCCCTAGCACCGGCTTAAGCGGTATTCAATTTTCAGAACAAGTACTGAAATTCATGATCTGGAAGGATCAGAAGGTATAACAACACTGAGAATGAAGTACGGGCGACGTTTTACGGCCGCCACACAAGCACTTAACATTTGCTGTTGTGAAGATTATATATTCTGAAAGGTTGTGATCCCCCGAAAGCAAAGTACGATTTATTCTACTTTATGCACTACTCTACCACATGATACTCAAATGATACTCAATGGAAAAGTAGTAAAGTCAAGCAGGCAAAGCCACATACAAGACGCAACCACCACCAAAACACCGATAGACAGCATGACACACACACACACACAACCACACTCCCAAACGCACACACACACACACACGAAATGAACACAGAAAACACCAAAAGACACACAAGCAACAGGGACAAACGTTCCACAACATGAACAAACCACAAGCACAAAGACGCAAGGCAAACAAAAGGAAGGGTGACAAAGAGAGTACCGCCTTGGCACGGTCAGCAGCAAAAACACCACTGGGGGTTTAAACCGGTTTACGGACGTCCTAACCTCACACTTCTCTCAAAGTCACCCTAGCTTTACAAATATTGTAAATAAAGGTATCCCCGCTGGACTTACCCACAACATAGACGACGGTGAACACAGGACAACATGTAAAACATAGCATAATAACTGTGACAATCCGTCAAATATGTACTCAATGACTTTGCTGAAGTCAGAGCACCTGCAGGTAAGCCGTTAAGGGCACGACAGGGAAAAAGTAATACATGATTCTGGTAAGCTCCTCCTGTATCACGCTTTTACTAAAATTCCTTTGCTACAGAAAATAGATTATTTATCGCATGCAATGCTGACCGTGAATTTTGTACGGAATATATGGCTAAGCATAACACTATTTGGACTTGTTCTGAGGCTCGTGAATATCACTTGCCTTTCGTTTGGACAATATTTTCGTTATGGAGATGTCATAACAAGTTATTGTATCTCCATAAAAACAAATTGTGCACCACCTGTCGCAGCCAGACCTATTTTTGTATTGATTTGAGAGGGACTTCATATTTGGTCTAGGCAAAGGTAAACAACGCCTTTGAATTGAGCATCTCCATATTTGAATGATATATATATATATATATATATATATATATATATATATATATATATATGTCATCATCTCTTGTCTCGTGTTCCGATGAGCAGGAAAGGCACATGTCGTCCAGGGCTGTGTAAGCTCCGGTGAGTTCGTGTGGGGGGATACGTCGGTTGTGATGGACTTTGGTGTAACATTTCTTGCATGGCGTCCACTTTATTTAAGAGTTTCCATGGTAAATGAAACTAAATCGCAAAGGCATAATCGTTCCAAAGACAAACATGAACTTCTAATGGTTTGGTGTAATCCCTCTAAGGATTCTTGTGAGTGGCAAAGACATATTTAAAACTCACCATGTCCAGGTAGAATGGTCAACTTCTTTCTCCAGCACAGATACTGATGACAGGATTGCATCACAGCCTTTACAGTTTACGGGGTCTCCTGTGACTATATTTGGCTCATCCTTCAACATGTCCATCTTCAACAACATCACGTTTGCATCCGTCTTCCGAACCAATTTCCTCTCTTTATCAAATGAATGAATAATTTTAAAATGGCTTGCAGGTAAGAGACTACTTTGCAAAAGTTGTTGATTACTGCGATTAAAGCATATAAAAAAGTAAATTGAATCCGTTTGAACCCTGGTGACTTTCTAAGGAAGTTCGTGCCAAGTATTTGCCAAAACTGTTTGTAAGTGTTAAATCGAATTCCTTAATTTGTTAAAAGGTTTATGATAAATCAAGAGAAACCCTCATGGACATTGTCACTAATACAGACCTAAAACAGAAATACAATTAAACTACAACGACCACTAACACGAAGTCTAGGTTTTTAGCACGTGGTAGCAGGATAAGATTAATGTGTATTCATTAAGTGGTCGATATAGAGAGTTTTTTTATCAGAGCTACATATAAAGATGCATACTCAAAAACTAAAATCATCCTTTCTCTACTAAGTCCTTTGTTGTTACCACTCTATCCAAGAGACAATTCTAAAGAGTTGTCACAACATAGAGTTTGGTGGAGAATTAAAGGCGCTATTCCTGAAAATGCTTAAATTTACGCATCTTATCTGGAACCCCGTTTTCATTCAAGTGAAACACAAGGTTGTGTAAATGTTCATTCCAAAAAACCATGTTTATCAAGATACATATGCTTGTGTATAGGTTAATCCCCCACCAGCATCGGTGCCTCGCAGAATTCATAATAATGAATCAGGTAACCAAAATAGGTATCTTGTGTTCCTAATAACCACTCAGAGGGTATACATTAGTCCTAGATTAGAGGAAACTGGCACTGAGCGATAGACTGTTATCTGGTACTTCACAGTTATCCTACGACACAATTGATAGCTTACGTTTTGTCATGTTTGTAGCGTGTTTCATTGACCTTATTGCATTCTTTTTCTTTTTTCCTTCGTCTCTCATTTTCTGGGAGATTCCGGTAATCTTGACAAGTTTCCTGAATGACTCTTCAATGGTTGGATCGTAGTTCTCTGCGAAATAGTTGCTGGTATACTGCACAGTAATGCTGGACTTCCCAACACAGCCTGCACCCAAAATCACCACCTTTGTAAATGAAATTATTCAAAGAAAGAGATGATGTAAAATATAGTATGTGAAAGTGTACTTTACCACTTTATTTGCCATCGCGGTTGTTGTAGATTAGTCGGAGAGGGGATACGTTTATTTACAGTGTTTGTCTTTTAGGGTGGGGATGGAATAAGTGTGAGGTTGGGCGCCACAAAACCGGTTTAACCCCCCAGTGACATTTGTCACTGACCGTTCCATGACGGTACTTCCATCTTCCCCATACTGTTTGTTTGTTATGTCTGTGCATATGTTTGTGTCTTTTATATACATGACTGTTTGTCGTTGTGGTGCTGTTTGGGCGGTTGTGGTTGTGTGGCTTTACCGTTTCTTGTTTGATGGTGTTTGGTGCGGTGTCATTTCGTGTGTGGCTCTCCCTGTTTGACTATTTGTTCCATATTTACTAACACAATAGTGTTGTGTGTGCCGTGTGGCGGCCGTAAAACGTCTCCCCGTACATACAATCGATATTGTTATTTCTCCCCTTACAGAGGGTGTTACTTACGTTATTTCATCATCACATATTCATCATCACCCTATGCACCACATGGTAGATTCTGTTTTCAACGATATTTTGGGTCGATTTCCATCTGAATATTTTATTGTTTTACTTATTTAGTGTCGTAGTGCCATAGAACCAAAATTACTCACCCATTCATCTAGTTATCTATATCAATTTTAATATTTTATTACCTAATTAGTGTCGCAGTGCCATAGAGCTCTGACTACCTTTCCGTCTATATTTTCTGCGCTATTTGACCTATTTATTGTCGCAGTAACAATACAATGTTTATCAATTCATATATTTGGCACTATTTGACTTATTTAGGATCGCATGTTAAAATAGCCTAAACTTGTTTACATCAATGCACTATATAACCAATTTAATATCGCAGTACCTAAGAGCCGAACTCGCTCTATCCATCTGAATACCCATGTATCGTTGAACACAGTATGGTGCCCCTCTACTTATAACTAAACTATGAATACAACTACGAGCAAACTTCAAACTTTAAAACTACATTATACGACATCTGTGCAAATTCCACAAAATGGTAATTTTAGATCGTTTCAACCTTCATTGTGTTTAAAGCCACTAAACCTTTATTCTGCAAAATCGTTCCACCTACCTTCTGTTTCTATTAACAATTGTTTTCACAATGGCCCAAAAGTGGTACTTTCTCCGTTACATAAATCTATTCAACATAGTACTGTAGTTAATATGATTCAAAATAAACGGATTTTGCACGGAAGACGTAGAATGTATCAAACCATTGATAAGTGCAATGCTAAGAGGTGTATGTGCTGCAAATATCTATCTTGTAATTTTACCATTAAATCTACAATTAATGGTAGAGTTTTTACCACAAAATTTACATCAAATATTAACTGTAAAACTTCTCATGTGATTTACGTTTTAACATGAAATGCACCACTCTGTGGTATACAATATGTAGGACAAACTGGACGCTCTCTAAAAACTAGATTTCGTGAGCATATATATCAATGCCGGAATAATAAAATAATTTTTTTTCTATACCAGCATTTTCGTAAATCGGGTCATTCATTTAAAGATATTACAGTTCAGCCAGTTGAACATATTGTTTATGATTATAATTCTACAAACAGCATCAAATCTAAAGCCAGATTTATGGCAGAACTCAAATGGATAAAAAATTTACAGACACCTTTCCCTTTAGGCCTAAATGATAACATATATCAAACCGGAAATATTTCTAAAGACCCTAACATTGATATATTTTCTATTTACTCAATTAGAAAACGAAAAACCAGATCACATGGTTTACGTATAAACGGCAATATCAAACGCAAAGCTCGACTTAAAACGTCTGTTTCAGATTTACACAATATACGTGTACAATCTGGTAAACATACTATGCTCTCTCGTCTATGTTCTTTGTCTATTTCTTCCATAAGAGACATTGACATAGAAGCAGACAAAGTGATCTTACGAACAGATCCTTTATATAATACAGCTTCTTTCATTCAGAACTACACTCGGTATGTTCTTCGACCACACGTTGATCCAGTGTCTGCCCATAAAAGATATTTTTTGAAAATTCCTTTTGTTAATAAAGGTATAGATTTTATCGATCTTCAATCAATATTGCGCGATAAAAACGTAATTAATACCATCCCAGCCTATTTCAAAAACTTAGAATCTCCAATTATCTGCTATAAGTACAAAATACCTATTAGGAATACTATTTTTAATTATAATAAAATTGTATCGGACCTTAATATTGTAAATAATACTCCTGTTAGTTGAAATTGTAATTCTTCTAAGTTCTGTTACGCCGAGGCTGGTCATGTTATTACAGGCAATTTTGACATTATCGAAAACAAACGTCTCCGTACTTTATTAACTAAGGGACCTAAATACAGACTACCTTCTTTGATAGATTTCGAAATCTGCCGTAGCAAAATTATAGAATCTTTATTAGACTTCAGTGTAAAATGGTGTCGCCGAGAACATGCAGACAATAGTGCCCTTACAAAATGGATAAGACAAATTTCAAATATAATGGATACACGTATCGCGTTTTACAAATCTAACATTCACCTTCTTCCGCCTAACCTAAGACTTCAGTTCGCTTCTTAAAAAATAGTATACAGGAATTTCACTCTAAATACGTGTTTGTCCCAGCTGATAAAGCGTCAAACAATGTAATTATCGTTTGACGACTTTATTATGTGGATGTTTTAGAACAAGAACTAACTAAGACAAAGTCATATATTGTGGTCTCTAAGTCTGAAAACGACATAATATCTGAACATGTTAATAAATGTAAACAGTTCAATGCTGATATATTAATCACACATCATAAACTTCCGACGATGTACTGGATACCTAAACTCCATAAAACGCCATATAAATCAGGCTTCATAGCAAATTCTGTCTCATGCACAACAACCGCATTATCCAAACTAATTACATCGTGTCTAACAGCGGTCAAAGAACATGTCAAGCGTTACTGCGATAAAGCTTATGAGAATTCAGGAATTAACCTTTTTTGGTCTATAAAAAACTCCAATGAGGTTTTAACTAAATTAAAAATCAAGCAACACCAAGCTAACACTATAAGCACTTATGATTTTTCTACACTTTATACCACATTACCACACGATCTAATAAAGATCAAACTTACTAATCTTATAAATAAAACATTTGCCAGAGAAAAAGTATCATTTATTGCCTGTAATTCTAGACATGCGTTCTTTACCAATGACATTACAAATAAATATACCTCGTGGACATGTTTAGATCTTTGTGACGCTATTACGTTTCTGTTAGACAATATATTTGTTCGTTTTGGTAATTCTGTTCATCGCCAGGTCATTGGTATTCCCATGGGAACCAATTGTGCTCCTTTAATTGCAGACTTGTTTTTGTTTTGTTATGAACGGGATTTTAACCCTTCAGAATTTATAATCTTCACAACAGCAGATGTTAAGTGCTTGTGTGGCGTCCGTAAAACGTCGCCCCGTACTTCATTCTCAGTGTTGTTATACCTTCTGATCCTTCGAGATCATGAATTTTAGTACTTGTTCTGAAAATTGAATACCGCTTAAGCCGGTGCTAGGGGGCGTGAGCAGTGTTGCACTTTCAATTACTGCTCATGAACAGACTCAATAAAACCGAGTCTGCAATTTTCTCTTTTTGTGTTGCAAATTTTGCTTTCGGGGGATCACAACCCTTCAGAATTTTTAACCTTAACAGCGATTCACAGGCGGATGTCATCAATGCCTTTAACAATACAGCACGTTATTTAGACGACATTTTTAATATTGATAACCCATACTTTGATTCTATGATAACCTCAATTTACCCTAGAAAGCTCAAGCTTAATAAAGCAAATAGTTCTGACATATCTGCAGCCGTTTTAGATTTAAATTTATCTATAAACAATGGTACAATTTCTTCTGGAATTTATGACAAAAGGGATGACTTTAAATTTAAAATAGTTAACTATCCTCATTTGGATGGGGATGTTCCCCGAGCTACATGTTACGGTGTATACATTTCTCAGCTTATTCGTTTCGCTAGAGCTTGTTCCTCTGTTGATGATTTTAACAATCGTAACAATGTATGTGGTGTTTCCTGCATGACTCATTTTTGTACTTTTATTATCACTGAAAAACTACTAAAACAGGGCTACAGATATGACAAACTTCGTAAAACATTTTCAAAATTTTACCACCGTAAGGTTCTACTCATCAGCAAATACAATTGTAATTGACGTACTTTTCTAAAGTTAGGTATTTCACATCCGGAGTTTTACGGTGATGTCATTTACAAACTTCGAAAAATTATTGGACACACATATTTTGATACTTTGTCAAACGTATAAAACAATTCATCAAAAAGGGATATGACCCCTCTATATTGCAGCACACTACATGGTGGTCGACCCCTTTACAGTTGGTCATTATGCTTTCCTCTTTGCTTGTGCGACGACGGAAAAGGCTTAATACTCTATGAAGATTCCCTCTTAAACCCGTTTACGGAGGGAGGAAATTAGATATTTGTATTTGCCAGTTCTGTCGTACCCCAAATGACTTCTCCACAGCTGCTCTGACCTGAATAGTCATCGAGTACATGTCTACGATGTCAATGGAAAAGTAGTAAAGTCAAGCAGGCAAAGCCACATGCAAGACGCAACCACCACCAAAACACCGATAGACAGCATGACACACACACACACAACCACACACCCAAACGCACACACCCCCCCACCCCCAAACCCCCCCCCCCCACCCCCCCCCACCCCCCACACACATACACACACACACACACACACACACACACACACACACACACACACACACACACACACACACACACACACACACACACACACACACACACACACACACACACACACACACACACACACACACACACACACACACACACACACACACACACACACACACACACACACACACACACACACACACACACACACACACACACACACACACACACACACACACACACACACACACACACACACACACACACACACACACACACACACACACACACACACACACACACACACACACACACACACACACACACACACACACACACACACACACACACACACACACACACACACCGGTTTACGGACGTCCTAACCTCACACTTCTCTCAAAGTCACCCTAGCTTTACAAATATTGTAAATAAAGGTATCCCCGCTGGACTTACCCGCAACATAGACGACGGTGAACACAGGACAACATGTAAAACATAGCATAATAACTGTGACAATCCGTCAAATATGTACTCAATGACTTTGCTGAAGTCAGAGCACCTGCAGGTAAGCCGTTAAGGGCACGACAGGGAAAAAGTAATACATGAGTCTGGTAAGCTCATCCTGTATCCAAGTTTAAGAGTATACCATCATAGAGTACTACCCTCGGCCTGTCATCGCGCAAGCAAAGAGGGAAGCGTAGCTACCGACTGTAAAAGGGTCGATAACCAAACATGCAGTGCGTTGCAATATAATAGGATCATAACCTTTCTTTTTAAATGTTTTAATGCGTTTTATAAACAAATCATGAAAATGGATATGACCCCGAATTTTCCTAAGTTTGTAGATAACATCCCCATAAAATTTTCAAACAAAACAGTTGTGGTTGCTTAATATCCACTAGTAATTTATCTTCTTGCGATTTATCTTTTATTAAATGTCGGTGTAGAAGTGTTTCATATAGTTTTCCCGTACTTTTAAATTATGACGTCATTTAAATGATGACGTCGCTTGTTTACCTCTAACGTTTATTTTCAAATCATTTTCATTTTGGCAGACATCGTTGTGCATGTTGTGGAGTTGTCTGGAGGGGGAATTTTATTTACATTTTGACTTTGGTGAAAGTGGGATAAGGACGAGGTTGTGTACCCGTAAACCAGGTTTAAGTCCCCCAGTAGCTTATTTTGGTTGCTGGCCGTTCCAAGGCGGCACTCTTGCTTTCAGCCTACGGTCAATTTTCAGCCTACGGTCAAGTTCAAAATCTAAAGCTCGTTTTATCACAGAGCTAGACTGGATAAAAACATTACAAACACCTTTTCCTTTAGGCCTTAATGATAACATTTTCCAAAGCGGCAACATTTCTAAAGATCCAAGTATCGATATTTTCTCTATATTTTCTTTTCGAAAACGTAAAAGTAGATCACATGGCAGACGTAGAAATGGTAATATTAAGCGTAAATTACGTCGTAATATGTCAATTCATGATTTACATACCATTCTAAAACAAACTGGTAAACATTCTACGTTATCTTGTTTATCGTATTTACCCTTTTCCTGTCTTAAGTCCATAGACGAAGATGCTGATAAAATCTATATGCGTACAGATCCGTTAATTAATACTGCCTCACTTATACAAAGTTACACACAGCATGTTCTTCGTCCACGTATTGATAAAGAATCTGAACATAAAAGACATTTTCTGAAACTTCAGTTCCTAAATAAAGGTATCGATTTTATTGATATTCAAAGTATATTTCGTGATAAGAATCTAATCGATACTATTCCCAAATATTTCATCAACTCTGAATCACCTACCATCTGTTATAAATATAATAAACCTATTAGAAATGTTATTTTTAACTACAATAAAATTGTCTCTGACTTAAATATTGATGTTAATAACCCTATTTCTTGAGATTGTAGCATTTCTAGCTTTTGCTATAAACCAGTTGGTCATGTCATTACTGCTAATTTTGATATCATTAAGGATAAACGTCTCAGGACCCTCCTAACTAAAGGACCTAAATATAGATTACCTTCCCTTATTGATTTTGACGCTTGTCGAACTCATATTGCGGAAGCTATCAAGAATTCTGCATCAAATGGTGTCGACGAGAACATGCTGATGTTAATGCCCTTTCGGATTGGAAGAAATGTATTTTCGATATTATTGATACGCGTATTACTTTTTACAAATCAAATTACCATCTTTTACCACCTCGACCTAGAGTTACATTTCGCTACTTGAAGAAAAACATTTCTAATTTTCATTCAGATTATGTTCTTGTTCCTGCTGACAAGGCATCAAACAATGTAATCATTATTTGAAGATTGTATTATGTTGATGTTTTAAAGAAGGAGCTAACTGTTTCAAAAACTTATATAACAGTTCAAACACCTGAAAAAGATATAGTCTCGGAACATGTAAAAATGTGCAATAATTTTAAGTCTGGTCCTAACATAAAACAACATAAACTTTCTACTTTGTACTGGATTCCGAAACTACATAAAAACCCTAATAAGGCGCGTTTTATTGCCAACTCTAGCTGTTGTACCACTACTAAATTATCTATACTTTTGACGTCCTGTCTTACTACGATCAAAGAACATGTAAAACGCTATTGTGATAAAATATATGAAAATTCTGGTATTAATGTTTTTTGGTCCATAAAAAATTCAAATGATGTTTTAACAAAACTTGAAAATGAACAGTATAACATTTCTTTACTGAGCTCTTATGATTTCTCTACACTCTATACTACTCTACCTCACCATCTTATAAAGGATAAACTTATTAAATTAATAGAAAAAACCTTTGCCAGAGAAAACAAAATGTTCATTGCTTGTAATGTTCAACGTTCATTCTTTTCGAATTCAGAAGTTGAACATTACACAATGTGGACCTGCCTTGATGTTTGTAGATCTCTTACCTTTCTTTTAGATAATATATTTGTGCGTTATGGGGATACCATATATCGTCAAGTTGTTGGTTTACCCATGGGTACAAATTGTGCCCCTCTTGTTGCAGATTTGTGTTTGTATTGCTACGAGAGGGATTTTATGCTTAGCTTAAAACCTGATACACAGACAGATATTGTTAATGCTTTTAATAAAACTTCAAGGTATTTAGACGATATTTTGAATTTAGATAATCCTTATTTTGATACTATGATTTCTTCAATTTACCCAAAAGAACTATCTTTAAACAAAGCTAATCAAACTGACATTAATGCTTCATTTTTAGATTTGAATCTTTCAATTACAAATGATAACGTTTCGTCCAAAGTATACGATAAAAGAGAAGATTTTAATTTTAAAATTGTTAATTATCCTTTTCTAGATGGAGATGTGCCACGTTCTACATCTTATGGGGTTTATATTTCTCAACTTATTAGGTTTGCCCGAGCCTGTTCTTTGCTTGAAGATTTTAACAGACATAATTCAGTTATAACTGATAAACTTCTTAAGCAAGGTTACAGATATCACAAACTTCGGAAAACGTTTTCTAAATTTTATTATCGAAATTTACCTCTCATTAGTAAAAATAATTGCAATCTACGGACGTTACTGCGACAAGGCATTTCTCAACCAGAATTTTATGGGGATGTTATCTACAAACTTAGGAAAATTCGGGGTCATATCCATTTTCATGATTTGTTTATAACACGCATTAAAACATTTAAAAAGAAAGGTTATGATCCTATTATATTGCAACGCACTGCATGTTTGGTTATTGACCCTTTTACAGTTGGTAGCTACGCTTCCCTCTTTGCTTGCGCGATGACAGTCCGAGGGTAGTACTCTATGATGGTATACTCTTAAACTTGGATACAGGATGAGCTTTCCAGACTCATGTATTAGTTTTTCCCTGTCGTGCCCTTAACGGCTTACCTGCAGGTGCTCTGACTTCAGCAAAGTCATTGAGTACATATTTGACGGATTGTCACAGTTATTATGCTATGTTTTACATGTTGTCCTGTGTTCACCGTCGTCTATGTTGCGGGTAAGTCCAGCGGGGATACCTTTATTTACAATATTTGTAAGGCTAGGCTGACTTTGAGAGAAGTGTGAGGTTAGGACGTCCGTAAACCGGTTTAAACCCCCATTGGTGTTTTTGCTACTGACCGTGCCAAGGCGATACTCTCTTTGTCACCCTTCCTTTTGTTTGCCTTGCGTCTTTGTGCTTGTGATTTTGTTCATGTGTGGAACGTTTGTCTCTGGTTCTTCTGTGTCTTTTGGTGTTTTCTGTGTTCATTGTTCATTTCGTGTGTGTGTGTGTGTGCGTTTTGGATGTGTGGTTGTGTGTGTGTGTGTCATGCTGTCTATCGGTGTTTTTGTGGTGGTTGCGTCTTGTATGTGGCTTTGCCTGCTTGACTTTACTACTTTTCCATTTGTTTAATATGCTTAATGTTTAATGTGTTTCGTCTTGATATGCGTCCTGTTATGTTTTGTCTTGTGGCTTTACCGTTTCTTGTTTGATGGTGTTTGGTGCGGTGTCATTTCGTGTGTGGCTCTCCCTGTTTGACTATGTTTTCCATATTGTATGCGGTGTTTGCTGCATGACTCAGACATGTAATTTTAACTAGAACTCTTCTCAAGGATGTTGCGTATTTTACATTGTTGGTCCAAGCTCAATCGCAGTTTTCATTCATTCACATATATATATATATAAAAATGTAATATCACGTTAAATAATTCATTTGAAAATCGCATCAGTGTTTAAAAGAATTAAGGAATCTAGTGACATGAAACTTGTTTTACCAGTTAAATGGGTTTATTTTAGAGAACATTGCAAGAGAAATTCACTTATGGGATTTGGAACAGTGTATACTCAAAACACCAGACATGACTTGTACTTTTCGGATATTGTGATCTTGTTTTTGTTGTATTTCCTGCATGACTCATATTTATACTTTTACATGCAACCTGTGTGAATGTTCTACATCGTAATTAGCTATTGCAAACAACTATGTACTTGACTGTTATCAATTTATATAGCACAAAGAGATGATTTTGATTTTAATATTTTAAATTTTCCTCATCTTGACGGGGATGTTCCCCGTGCTCCATCTTACGGGGTTTATATATCTCAACTTATTCGTTTTGCTAGAGCTTGTTCATCTATTGACGATTTTAACAGTCGAAATCTCATTTTAACTGAAAAACTGCTTAAGCAAGGATACAGATACCATAAACTAAGAAAAACTTTCTCTAAATTTTACTATAGAAATCTCTCTCGCTTATTTGCAAGTACCAATGTAATCTCAAGGCGCTTCTGCGATACGGTATTTCACATCCTGAATTTTATGGTGATGTGATTTACAAACTTCGTAAAATTATTGGACATACGCATTTTCTCACTTTGTTCATCAAATATGTTAAAAAATTCATTAAAAAGGGATATGATCCTGTAGTAGTACAACATACTGCATGTTTGGTTGTCAACCCTTTTACAGTTGGCAATCACGCTGGCCTCTTTGCATGTACGCCGACAAGAAAGGTTTTGCAATCACGCTGGCCTCTTTGCATGTACGCCGACAAGAAAGGTTTAGTACTCTATGAAGGCGACCTCTTAAATCCAGAAATGGAAGGAGAACGTCGGATATCTGTACTATTTCATTTTTGTCGTACCCTTTATTACTTTTCTACAGTTACTCTGTTTGCAGCTCAATCATTGAGTACACTAGCGATAGGTGGATACAGTATGTTCAATTAAATGTTTTTTTGTTATACATGCACTTTACCACTGTATTTGCTGTCGCGGTTGTTGTAGATTAGTCGGAGAGGGGATACGTTTATTTACACTGTTTGTCTTTTAGGATGGGGATGGAATAAGGGTGAGGTTGGGCGCCCATAAACCGGTTTAAACCCCCGGTGACTTTTGTCACTGACCGTTCCAAGGCGGTACTTCCATCTTCCTCCTATTGAATGTTTGTTTTGTCTTTGTGCGTCTCTTGTTGTTTTTTCTACCCATGTACATTTGCTGTTTCCTTGTGTTGCTGTTCGGGCGAGTGTTTGTTCTGTATGTGGTATTTCCTGCATGACTCATTTTTGTACTTTTAGTACTCTATGAAGGCGACCTCTTAAATCCAGAAATGGAAGGAGAACGTCGGATATCTGTACTATTTCGTTTTTGTCGTACCCTTTATTACTTTTCTACAGTTACTCTGTTTGCAGCTTAATCATTGAGTACACTAGCGATAGGTGGATACAGTTTGTTCACTTAAATGTTTTCGTTATACATGCACTTTACCACTGCATTTGCCGTCGCGGTTGTTGTAGATTTGTCGGAGAGGGGATACGTTTATTTACACTGTTTGTCTTTTAGGGTGGGGATGGAATAAGTGTGAGGTTGGGCGCCCATAAACCGGTTTAACCCCCCCAGTGACTTTTGTCACTGATCGTTCCAAGGCGGGACTTCCATCTTCCCCCTATTGTATGTTTGTTTTGTCTTTGTGCGTCTCTTGATGTTCTTATAGTTATGTACATTTGCTGTTTCCTTGTGTTGCTGTTCGGGCGACTGTTTGTTCTGTATGTGGTGTTTCCTGCTTGACTCATTTTGTACTTTTACGACAAAAAACGAAATAGTACAGATATCGGACGTCCTCCTTCCGTTTCTGGATTTAAGAGGTCGCCTTCATAGAGTACTAAACCTTTCTTGTCAGCGTACATGCAAAGAGGCCAGCGTGATTGCAAACTGTAAAAGGGTTGACAACCAAGCATGCAGTATGTTGTAATACTACAGGATCATATCCCTTTTTAATGAACATATTTGATGAACAAAGTGAGAAAGTTGGTATTCCAACAATTTTACGAAGTTTGTAAATCACATCATCATAAAATTCAGGATGTGAAATACCGTGCCGCAGAAGTGCCTTGAGATTACATTGGTACTTGCCAATAAGTGAGAGATTTCGATAGTAATACTTAGAGAAAGTTTTTCTTAGTTTATGGTATCTATATCCTTGCTTAAGCAGCTTTTCAGTTAAAATGAAATTTCGACTGTTAAAGTCGTCAATAGATGAACAAGCTCTAGCAAAACAGATAAGTTGAGATATATAAACCCCGTAAGATAGGACACGGGGAACATCTCCGTCAAGATGAGGAAAATTTACAATATTAAAATCAAAATCATCTCTTTTGTCATATATTTTAGAAGAAATCATTCCATTATCAATTTTAAGGTCTAGATCAAGAAAAGCTGCATAATTGTCGAACGGGTTAGCTTTATTCAATTTGAGTTCTTTATGATAAATGGTAGGAATCAGAGCATCAAAGAAATGGTTATCTAAGTTAAAAATATCATCCAAATATCGCGAAGTTTCATTGAAGGCTTTTATAACATCTTCTTGTGATTGTGGATTCAAACGTAACATGAAATCTCTCTCATAGGAGTACAAGAACAAATCTGCGACAAGTGGTGCACAATTCGTACCCATAGGAATACCAATTACCTGTAGGTATATAGCGCATTCCCATAACGTACAAATGTGTTATCCAAAAGAAAGGTTAGTGATTCGCAAACTTCTAAGCAAGTCCAATTAGTGTAATATTTCATTTGCTCGTCAGTAAAGAAAGCTTTTTCAGCATTACATGCCAGAAATTATGTTTTACCCGGGCAAATACTTTCTGGATTAAGTTAGAAAGTTGATCTTACTTTACTTTAATTAAAATATGAGGAAGAGTTGTGTATAAAGTAAAATAATCATACGTACATACAGAGGATGAAAGATACCTTTTGTTCTTAAGTTTGTTTAAGACCTCTGAAGAATTCTTAATAGACCAGAAGAGATTTATTCCAGAATTTTCATAAGTCTTATCACAGTAGAAATTTACATGTTCTTTTACATTCGTTAAACAAGAAGTCAAAAGTATAGACAAGTGGTAGTTGTACATGAGCTAGAATTTTCAATGAAACGCGCTTTATATGTTTTTTATGTAGTTCTGTTAACCAATATATTGTAGGAAATTTATGTTGTGTAATTTTAATATCGGTTCCAAGTTGTTCACACTTTTTTACATGGTCTGAAACGATGGTCTTTTGTCAGTAGTAACTGAAATGTATGACTTGGTATTAATAATTTCCTGCTTCAAGACATCGATATAATGTAATCGTCAAATAATAATCACATTATTCGATGCCTTATCGGCAGGAACAAAAACGTATTTTGAATGGAAATCCTGTAAACCCTTTTTAAGATGTTTAAAAGAAATTCTAGGTTTAGGTGGAAGGTGTTTATTAGAGCTATAAAAAGAAATGCGTTTGTCAATTATATCAAAAATTAGTTTTTTCCAATTAGAAAGAGCATTAGACTCGACATGTTCTCTTCGACACCATTTAATACTAAAACTTTGTAAAGCCTCCACAATCTGGACTCGACAAGAGTTAAAATCTATCAAGGATGGTATTATATAGTTGGGACCTTTATTCAAAAGAGATCGTAGACGTTTATCTTTAAGCAAAATTTATCTCAAAATTGCCAGTGATCACTTGACCAGCCGGAGAATAGCAAAATTTTGAGGTGGCGCAATCTCAATTATCAGGAATTTTATCATTAATATTAAGGTCGGCCACAATTTTATTATAGTTGAAAATTGTATTTCTGATAGGTTTGTTATATTTGTAGTAGATAATAGGTGGGTCTGTATTTTTAAAGTATTTCGGAATAGTGTCAATTACATATTTATCTCTAAACATATTTTGGAGGTCAATAAAATCAATACCTTTATTAATAAAAGGAATATTCTTGACATTAAATGTTCTGCCATTAACTGTTGATTTTATAGTGAATTTTATAGTTTTAAGTTCTCATTCCATTTCCGGATTCATAGAGTACAAAACCTTTCTTCTCGGCGTACATGAAATGCAGGCAGCGTTATTGCCAACTGTAAAATGATTGACAACTAGACATGCAGTATGTTGTAGTACTATATGATCATATCCCTTTAAAATGATTTTTAACAAATTTAATGAACAAAGTGAGAAAATGGGTATATCCAATAATCTTACGAAGTTTGTAAATCACATCACCTTAAAATTCAGGATGTTAAATACCGTCTCGCAGAAGATTACATTTGTACCAGGCAATAAATGAGAGAATCCGATAATAAAATTTATAGAATGTTTTTCTTAGTTTATGATATCTATATCCTTGCTTAAGCAGCTTTTCGGTTAAAATAAGAGTTCGACTGTAAAACGTCAACAGTGTAACATGCTCTAGCGAATTGAAAAAGTTGAGATATATGAATCCCGTAAGATGGGGCACGAGGAACATCCCCGTCAGGATGAGGGAAATTTACAATATTGAAATAAAAATCGTCTCTTTGTCATAAATTTTAGAAGAAATCATTCCGTTGTCAGTTTTAAGTCTAGATAAAGAAAAGCTGCATACGTGTCGGAAGGGTTAGCTTTATTCAGTTTGAGTTCTTTGGGTAAATGGAAGGAATCAAAACATCAAAGAAAGGGTTGTTATACCTTCTGATCCTTCGAGATAATGAATTTCAGTACTTCTTGTTCTGAAAATTGAATACCGCTTAAGCCGGTGCTAGGGGGCATGAGCAGTGTTGCACTTTCAATTACTGTTCATGAACAGACTCAATAAAACCGAGTCTGCAATTTTCTCTTTTTGTGGTGTAATTTTTGCTCTCGGGGATCACCCCCTTTCAGAATTTATTATCTAAGTTATAGATATCATCCAAATATCGAGAAGTTTCATTGAAGGCTTTTATGACATCTTGTGACGGCGGCTTCAAAAGGTTTCTTGCATCCACTGTAAGCACATACGATTGTTCTACTTTGTACAAAACCCTTACTAATGAAAAAGTAGTAAATATATTCTGAAAATGGGTAGTCCTTCGAAATCAAAAGTAGAAATGCAAAATGAGAAAATTGCAACTCGGTTTTCTTGAGCCTGTTTATGAGTAGTGATTAAAAGTGCAACACTACTCACGCCCCCTAGCACCGGCTTAAGCAGTACTCAATTTTCAAAACTAATAACATTAAAACTAATGACCCCGAAGGACCAGAAATATAACAACACTGAGAATGAAGTATGGGCGACTTTTTACGGCCGCCACACAAGTACATATATTCTGGAAATGGGTGGTCCAGTACAAGTATACTGGTGTATACGGTGGACTTGTATCAGGTCAGTTTAACTCAGTAAGTGCATGCATGACCTTTCAACCAAACACGTTTATGTAAATTAAGGTGGCTCGCGTACATCAGTTGCTTGAAAACCGGTTTATTACTAATCGACTTCCCATATACCTTTCTCATGTAAAATCTCTTTACATTTCAGTTCTGATTGCTTTTAACCCAAGGTTATCTGAAAATCAGAGAATTGAATCTCTGCAATTACTTGTTTCTTGTGTCAGTGTCACTAGTGTCTCTAGCAGATGAATTGTAACATGTGTACTGCCATTAATCCGCAAAGGTGGTATAACTCGTCACAAAAAAGATTGCCATAGATATGGTAGACCCAAAGTATCGGCGGTGAAACAATATCGGTGTATGACGTTAACACATCGATTCTACAAATACGGTAGTTGAATATGAAATATCGCTGCGAACCATATTGATAAAAAAGTAGTAAAGTCAAGCAGAAAAAGACACACACAAAACTCAACCACCACCAACACACCGATAGGAAGCATGCAACACACATACACAACCACACACACACACACACACACACACACACACACACACACACACACACACGCACGCACGCACGCACGCACGCACGCACGCACGCACGCACACAAGCACTAGAGATGAACATATTAAACATGAAAAAACGCCCAAGTACAAATACACAGACATCAAACAAACATAAAAGCAAGGGTGACTAAGAGAGTAACGCCTTAGAACGGTCAGTGGCAAAACCACCATTGCGGTTTAAACCGGTTCATGGACGTCCTAATCTCACACATATCTCAAAGTCACCATATCTTAACAAATAATGTAAATAAAGGTGTGCCGCGCCAGACTTCTCCACGACATAGAAGATGGTAAACACAGGACAACATGTAAAGCATATATGTACTCAATGACTTTGCTGAGGTCAGAGCAACTGCAAAGAAACCGTAAATGGCATGGCAGATAAAAGGCAATATATCAGCCTGGTAAGCTCATCCCGATTCTGGGTTTAAGAGTACTGCCCTCGGCTTGTCGTCGTGCAAGCAAAGAGGGAATGTTGCTACCGACTGTAAATATTTACTTGCTGGTCCAGCACCAATCAGATCAAGGCAAACTTACGTTGGACAAGTCCTAAATAGAGCAAATCGTAATTTTGATACTGATCTTGAAACAGTTACGCCGACATACTGGTCCCGCTTTGTGATGTGAGTATACGCGTAATGTCCATTATGAAATTTCTATATAAGTCAGGTTAAGATTCAGGCAGGCAGACAAACAAACTTTCAAACCACCAAAGACAGGTCAAAAACAATATGTTCATTGGTCCTTGGTCTAGTGGGCAAAGCAAAGGACAGATAATCAAAGAAGCATAATTTTTCACGTTTCACCCGTCTCTATTCATCGTCTTTGGGGTAATGGTTTGGACAAAAAGTGAATGCAAGGTATTAAAACGGAAGCAACTTCATAATTGGAAATTGTTCGGTAAGTCCTTTAAACACTACATATCAAAGTATTTCTTAGATCATTAAGTTTTCATTTATCTTGAAGGATACTTTATGATGCTCTAGACAAATTTGCTGGATGGATAGAAGGATTGACTAAATAGCGGCTAAAAGAATTGACGGATGTGAAAAATGGGAATTATATGGGCTCTACTTCTGGGAGCGTAAATGCATTGACAAACATTTGCCAATAATGTAATATTCTCTACTTGTAAGCATGGTGGTATGCTTTAACTGTACAATGAAAATGATGTAAACCCCAAAACACACTGCCACAAATATACCTTGTAAGCGGCCCCTCGTCTTGGTGTCACCCTTATCAACTGTGCAAAAGCCTCTGTAACATTGTCTCCAGTTTTTGCTGACGTTTCAATGAATGGTATCTGGAAGGAGGCAGCCAATACTTTACCCTCATTTTCGGTTACTTGTCGTTCACTCACAAGATCAGATTTGTTGCCAACTATAATCTGCAGGTATCAGACATATCGCATGTGTACAGTACAATATGTATTGGTATAGTCATAAGCACTAAATGTAATATGTCAAAAATAACGTGAAAATGCATGATGAAATATGATAATAAAACTGAAAATTTCACTAACCAACTTACATTATAAAATCGCATTTATGAAAAATGGTTTACACCGGCTCTCATGATTTGTCGGCGGTATGACGGCACAAACGTAACCACACAGAATCCATAGGGGAACTAATATGAATATGGACGCGTAGTTATGATTGATACGATTACCAAAATAAACCGTATACGTAATTTGTCTAAAACTCGGCGAACCATCGACATCAATACTTTAACACCAAACCTCCATAGTTTGAAGTGTTTATTCGTAAGTTAGTTCCATACCGTATAACTTGGTTAACCAAAATTGAATAAACAGTCATACAGGGAGTGCCATACACAAAAGGGCATGGCACAAAAACATCATTAAACATGAAACAACAATAAATACAAGAAAAATCGTGATGAAATGCGCAAGAAGACAAAAAACATTTACCCTATTAAAAACAAAGTAGACCATAGGGTGAAAGCAATAGTACCGCCTTGGAACGGTCGATACCCAAAATTTTATTCCATTTGTTCAGACATTCAAAACATCTCATTTATAGACACTTTGCCTTTAATATGATAGTACACACATAGATACTCGACATTTAGATTATAGATAATGCATTATGATATCTTATTATCAGTATTTTCATTTCACCTACATATTCATTTTGAATTCAGATATGTTTTAACCTAAAAATTTCCATGGCATTCCTTAGGGATCTCATACGGATCCAAACAATATGACAATTTGATTGAATTAAAATAGCAAAGACTTTTGCAAATAAACATTACTTAGAGTGGAAAGAGTGTTTTAGACAAGCTATGTTCGTACATGTATATTGACCGGCCCATGTAATGTTTTCTTCCTAGAAGAATATGGTTTTGCCAGTTCTGTCGTACCCCAAATGACTTCACCACAGCTGCTCTGACCTGAATAGTCATCGAGTACATGTCTACGATGTCAAGTTTATTCTTTTTCAAACAAAACAGTTGTGCATGCTTAATATCCACTAGTAATTGTATCTTCTTGCGATTTATCTTTTATTAAATGTCGGTGTAGAAGTGTTTCAAATAGTTTTCCCGTACTTTTAAATTATGACGTCATTTAAATGATGACGTCGCTTGTTTACCTCTAACGTTTATTTTCAAATCATTTTCATTTTGGCAGACATCGTTATGCATGTTGTGGAGTTGTCTGGAGGGGGAATTTTATTTACATTTTGACTTTGGTGAAAGTGGGATAAGGACGAGGTTGGGTACCCGTAAACCAGGTTTAAGTCCCCCAGTAGCCCTTTTTTGGCTGCTGGCCGTTCCAAGGCGGCACTCCTGCTTTCAGCCTACGGTCTATTTTGTTGTTTAATATGCTTAATGTTTAATGTGTTTCGTCTTGATATGCGTCCTGTTATGTTTTGTCTTGTGGCTTTACCGTTTCTTGTTAGATGGTGTTTGGTGCGGTGTCATTTCGTGTGTGGCTCTCTCTGTTTGACTATTTTTCCATATTTAGAATCAATGATCAGGTATCCCAACATATCTGAATAATGATAACTCATCAAGAATATGACATTGTGTATTAAGCTAGTCAAGCAAGACCCTTTACACACGAACCCCATTTAACATTTAAGTCAAGCGACTTGATATCTCATTATGCTCCCGAATCTTTAGATGTTTTCTGCATGGGTTTGTCCTTTATAAGGCTATCGTACCCCTTTAAACGCTGAATTTTCAAATGGGCTATTCAAAATTCAAACAGGTTAATGTCTAAATCAATATTTAGAGATGTTTTAACTCTGAATATTCATGCAAGAAATTATGATAACATGAATATTAATTACATCAATTGTTATAATAGCACATGGACACATGATTGTTTGACCATGACTGAAACTGTAGAATCGAATCTATATTATATCACAACCAAACAACAGAGCAGAATCTGATCAAACAGCTCCTATAGAAGCCATTTTATCTTGGTCTGCCCTGTTTGCAAATACGTACTGGTGGTGTAAAGGGTTAAAGTAACATGTGTAACATGGCAAACAATGCAATCCCTGGTAGTGGGCTGCCCTGGGAGTCCTCTCATCTGGGTCTATACTGATTGCAAAAGACGTTAACTAGTTAATCGTTTTCTTCACAGAACTACAACTAGATTTCCTTACAGCATTTACTGCTGTCGACTAAGACAGGTAGTGGTCTACATTATGTTACGTGAGAAAAGGATATTTCTTGGATTTGTAATCAGCGCGAATGCAGCCCAGTTTCCGTAATATTTTAGAGTAGTGTCCTATCAGGGTATACTTTAAAACATGTATATCAGCTTTTGTGGTATTTAACTCCTACAGCAAATAAACATGGAAGACCTTGATCCCTGAGAGTCACTTCTACCTTAGAAAGTCCCCACCATCCCATGTCATGTGAAAGATATTTCAGAACTTACGATGGGTATGTGTTCTTCACATTTGATCTTCCGTAAAAACTCATACAAGGACTTAACCAAGTCAAAGGAGCCCCGATCTGTAGTGCTGTACACAAGGAGGAAACAGTCACCTTTGCGTGTGTACATGTCCCGTCGACTTGAGTACTCCTCCTGACCAGCAGTGTCCAGAATGTCGAGTAAACATGTCTGAAACAGAAACAAAACTATGAAATAGGAAGGACCCTGTGTGCAGCCATTCACTTGATTGACAGAGACGTGAACTTTGCACCTCGGCAAACGCCGGAAAATAATCGTAGGTAATAGAAACTTGCTTAAAGGAGGAACGAGCATTCGACCAATGATAAGCAAAACCCTTCGAACCTTCGAACCATTTTAGAGACAGGGACTGAACTTGAAATAAAGTGCTCAAAATTATGATATTTAATCATTACACTGGCTCTGCATCTGGGGGACCATTATGTTGGCTATAGATACTATCTTAAAGGAAAGAAAATTAAATTCCGCCAATGTTTGACATATTACTTAATGACATTTTTACCTTGAAATATGACCCTAACCCATTCCATCATACTAACGCATTCTGATGTCACTTTTTGAGACTATTGGGATAAATAGAGCATTTGCTCCAAAGAAGCAAATGCTTTATTTAGCACAATGGTTTCAAAACTACACAGTTCTAAAATATTGTTCCTTTTTCTAGTAAATGCCCCTTTTCAGTATATTTGTTCAGACAGGTGGGTCTAATAGCTCATTAGGGAATGGATTAAGGCAGAACCGAAGAAGCAGAGTATAAGTTTCAGACATTGTCTTAAGCGAAGGACATTTGACCAAAGTACAAATACGAGTCATGCAGGAAACACCACATACAGAACAAACAGCTACCCGAACAGAAACACAAGAGACAAATGTACATAACTAGCAAAAGCATAAAGAGACGCACAAAGAGAAATGGAACGGTCAGTGACAAAAGCCACAGGGGTTGGGGGTAAAACCGGTTTTGGGGTGCCCAACCTCACACCTATTTCATCCCCACCCTAAAAGACAAACAGTGTAAAAGCAAATAGAGTGGTAAAGTGTATGTAACACAAAAAACATTTATGTGAAACAAACTGTATCCACCTATCGCTAGTGTACTCAATAATTGATCTGCAAACAAGTAACTGTAAAGTAACTGTAGAAAAGTAACGAAGGGTACGACGAAAACGAAATAGTACAGATATCCAACGTCCTCCTTCCGTTTCCGGATTCAAGAGGTCGCTTTCATAGAGTACTAAACCTTTTTTGTCGGCGTACATGCAAAGAGGCCAGCGTCATTACCAACTGTAAAAGGGTTGACAACCAGACATGCAGTATGTTGTAGTACTATAGGATCAACTCCCTTTTCAGTGAATGGTTTTAACATTGCTGATGAACAAAGTGAGAAAATGGGTGTATCCAATAATCTTACGAAGTTTGTAAATCACATCACCATAAAATTAAGGATGTAAAATACCGTGTCGCAGGAGCGCCTTGAGATTACATCTGTACTTGCCAATAAGTGAAAGATTCCGATAATAAAATTTAGAAAAAGTTTTTCTTAGTTAATAGTATCTATATCCTTAATGGAAAAGTAGTAAAGTCAAGAAGGAAAAGCCACATACAAAACGCAACCACCACCACAACACCGATAGATTAGCAGCTTTTCCGTTAAAATGAGATTTCGATTGTTAAAATCGTCATCAGATGAGCAAGCCCTAACAAAACGAATAAGCTTAGATATAAAAAAAATACCCCAGTAAGATGGGGCACGGGGAACATCTCCGTCAAGATGAATGGCAATTTACAATATTAAATTCTGAAGGGAGGTGATCCCCCGAAAGCAAAAATTGCAACACAAAAAGAGAAAATTGCAGATTCGGTTTTATTGAGTCTGTTCATGAGCAGTAATTGAAAGTGCAACACTGCTCACGCCCCCTAGCACCGGCTTTTGACATCTCTTTTTACTTATATTTAGAAAAAATCATTCCATTGGCAATTTTAAGGTCTAGATAAAAAAAGCTGCACAAGTGTCGGAAGGTTTATCTTTTATTAAATTTGAGTTCTGTTGGGTAAATAGTAGGAATCAGAGCATCAAAGAAAGGGTTATATAAGTTAAAATATCATCCAAAAATCGAAATATCGTTTCATTGAATGCTTCAATAATATTTTCTTGTGACTGTGGAATTAAACGTAACATGAAATCTCCCTCATAGCAGTACAAAAACAAATCGGCCACCAGCGGTTCACGATTTGTACCCATAGTCCTGAATACCAATCACTTGACGGTATATAGCATTCCAATAACGTACAAGTATGTTACAATGTATCTAGAAGAAACTTCCGAGCAAGTCCAAATGGTGTAATATTTCATTTGCTCGTCACTAAAGAAAGCTTTATCAGCATTACATGCCAGAAATTGTTTTTTCTCGGGCAAATACTTTCTGGATTGAATTAGTAAGTTTATTATGAGGAAGAGTTGTGTACAAAAAGTACAAACATGAGTCATGCAGGAAACACCACATACAGAACAAACAGTCGCCCGAGCAGCAATACAAGGAAACAGCAAATGTACATGACTATAAAAACATCAAGAGACGCACAAAGACAAAACAAACATACAATAGGGGGATGGAAGTACCGCCTTGGAACGGTCAGTGACAAAAGTCACTGGGGGGAGGGGGTAAACCGGTTTATGGGCGCCCAACCTCACACTTATTCCATCCCCACCCTAAAACACAAACAGTGTAAATAAACGTATCCCCTCTCCGACTAATCTACAACAACCGCGATGGCAAACACAGTGGTAAAGTGCATGTATAACGAATATATTTAAGTGAACAAACTGTATCCACCTATCGCTAGTGTACTCAATGATTGAGCTGCAAACAGAGTAACTGTAGAAAAGTAATAAAGGGTACGACAAAAACGAAACAGCACAGATATCTGACGTCCTCCTTCCGTTTCTGGATTTAAGAGGTCGTCTTCATAGAGTACTAAACCTTTCTTGTCGGCGTACATGCAAAGAGGCCAGCGTGATTGCCAACTGTGATTGCCAACTGTAAAAGGGTTGATAACCAAACATGCAGTATGTTGTAGTACTATAGGATCATATCCCTTTTTAATGAATTTTTTAACATATTTGATGAACAAAGAGAGAAAATGGGTATGCCCAATAATTTTACGAAGTTTGTAAATCACATCACCATAAAATTCAGGATGTGAAACACCGTGTCGCAGAAGTGCCTTGAGATTACAATGGTACTTGCCAATAAGTGAGAGATTTAGATAGTAAAATTTAGAGAAAGGTTTTCTTAGTTTACGGTATCTATATCCTTGCTTAAGCAGCTTTTCAGTTAAAATGAGATTGCGACTTAAAATCGTCAATAGATGAACAAGCTCTAGCAAAACGGATAAGTTGAGATATATAAACCCCGTAAGATGGGGTACGGGGAACATCTTCGTCAAGATGAGGGAAATTTACAATATTAAAATCAAAATCATCTCTTTTGTCATATATTTTAGAAGAAATCATTCCATTATCAATTTTAAGGTCTAGATAAAGAAAAGCTGCACAATTGTCAGACGGGATAGCTTTATTCAATTTGAGTTCTTTAGGATAAATTGTAGGAATCAGAGTATCAAAGAAAGGGTTATCTAAGTTAAAAATATCATCCAAATACTGTGAAGTTTCATTGAAGGCCTTTATAACATCTTCTTGTGATTGTGGATTCAAACGTAACATGAAATCTCTCTCATAGTAGTAAAAAAACAAATCTGCGACAAGTGGTGCACAATTCGTACCCATAGGAATACCAATTACCTGACGGTATATAGCATTCCCATAACGTACAAATATGTTATCCAAAAGAAAGGTTAGTGATTCGCAAACTTCTGAGCAAGTCCAAGTAGTGTAATATTTCATTTGCTCGTCAGTAAAGAAGGCTTTTTCAGCATTACATGCAAGACATGATGTTTTCCCCCGGGCAAATACTTTCTGGATTAAGTTTATCTTTAATTAAAATATGAGGAAGAGTTGTGTATAAAGTAGAAAAATCGTACTTGCTTACAGTGGATGCAAGATACCTTTTGTTCCTAATTTGTTTAAGACTTCTGAAGAGTTCTTAATAGACCAGAAGAGATTTATTCCAGAATTTTCATAAGTCTTATCACAGTAGAATTTTACATGTTTCTTTTACCTTCGTTAAACAAGAAATTAAAAGTATAGACAATTTGGTAGTTGTACAGGAGCTAGAATTCGCAATGAAACGCGCTTTATATGGGCTTTTATGTAGTTTTACCTCTAACGTTTATCTTAAAGTAATTTCATTTTGGCAGACATCGTTATTCATGTTGTGAAGTTGTCTGGAGGGGGAATTTCATTTACATTTTGACTTTGATGAAAGTGGGATAAGGACGAGGTTGGGTACCCGTAAACCAGGTTTAAGTCCCCCAGTAGCTTATTTTGGTTACTGACCGTTCCAAGGAGGCGGTACTCCTGCTTTCAGCCTATGGTCAATTTTGTTGTTTAATATGCTTAATGTTTAATGTTTTTCGTCTTGATATACGTCCTGTTATGTTTTGTCTTTTGGCTATACCGTTTCTAGTTTGATGGTGTTTGGTGCAGTGTCATTTCGTGTGTGGCTCTCCCTGTTTGACTATTTTTCCATATTTGGTAACCAATACATAGTAGGAAGTTTATGTTGTGTAATTTTAATATCGGTTCCAAGTTGTTCACACTTTTTGACATGGTCTGAAACGATGTTTTTTCGTCAGTAGTTACTGAAATGTATGACTTGGTATTAATAAGTTCCTGCTTTAAGACATCGATATAATGTAATCGTCAAATAATAATCACATTATTCGATGCATTATCAGCAGGAACAAAAACGTATTTTGAATGGAAATCCTGTATACCCTTTTTAAGATGTCTAAAAGAAATTCCAGGTTTAGGTGGAAGAAGGTGTTTGTTAGAGCTATTAAAAGAAATGCGTTTGTCAATTATATCAAAAATTAGTTTTTTTTCCAATTAGAAAGGGCATTAGACTCGACATGTTCTCCTCGACACCATTTAATATTAAAATTTTGTAAAGCCTTCGCAATCTGAACTCGACAAGAGTTAAAATCTATCAAGGATGGTATTCTATATTTGGGTCCTTTATTCAAAAGAGAAAAAACGTATGTACTGACAGTGGATGCAAGAAACCTTTTGTTCTTAAGTTTGTTTAAGACGTCTGGAGAGTTCTTAATAGATGAGAAGATATTTATTCCAGAATTTTCATAAGTCTTATCACAGTAGAATTTTACATGTTCTTTAATATTCTTCGACCCATTAAGGATATACTGAGCTCATTCGTCTAGAATCATGACACTTACACTGGTTCAAAGTGACTTGAACATGAGTTCTACACTTCGTTTTGAACAGAAAAACATTTGCACACAACTGATGAAATTATTTAAAGCAAATTCAGAGATATAGAGTGGAACGTAAACTTATGGCCATGTCTATCAATTCTAACCATGTCCATAGTCACGAGATCCTTTTAGACAACCTCTAGATCTATATATATGCAATTGTGTAATAGGGGAGTTATTTAACTACCTTGGAAAATATACAGTATACAAAAAATCAATGCTTAAGCATGTGCCCTTAAATTGTAACATCTAGGATGCTGGTGCGTGGATATTTAAAGGGAAATATTTATGACATGATGGTTAGATGAGCAAAAGTAAAACATATGTTACTAGTGCACATAAGGAGACATTATTCCAGAATAGGAACATAAAATGTTTTATTTATTGAATACACATTACTACCATTTGTCCCTAGGATATGGATTTAAATGTTAAGAAATTTACTCACCTCCCCGTCATCATCATCATCTGAGTCGTCTGATGAGCTGTCTCCTGTTGTAATCTCCTCCTCTTCCTCATTGATGCTCTGATACACAAATTTGCTGCCAAGCAACATTCTTTTGTGTGTGTGTGTGTCCTAACCTTAAACTAAGGTGCTTGGATATCGTTGTAAAGGTAAATGAATCTTTCATATAGAATAAGCTAGATGTGAAACAGCTTTTCTATTTCTAAATTTGGATATGACATTTTATCTCTCAGTGGAACATCGCTCATTTTGATTGTTATCCCCCACCGCATAGCGGAGGGGGGTTATAGGAATGGCCTTCGTCTGTCCGTCCGTCCGTCCGTCTGTCCGTCCGTCCGTCTGTCCGTCTGTCCGTCTGTCCGTCCGTCTGTCCGTAACAATTTCGTGTCCGCTCCACATCTTCTATACCCCTTGAAGGATTTTCAAGAAACTTGCCTCAAATGTTAACCAAGTTGAGACGATGTGCAGAACATATGTGGCAGATATGTCGGCTCAAGGTCAAGGTCACATTTGAAGGTCAAGGGTTTTAACCTTCAATTTCCATTGCATTTTTGTGTCCGCTCCATATCTTCTAAACCATTTGAAGGATTTTCATAAAACTTGAGTCAAATGTTAACCAAATTAAGACGATGTGCAGAACACATGTGCCAGTCATGTTGGCTCAAGTTCAAGGTCACATTTGAAGGTCAAGTGTTTAAGCCTTCAGTTGCCATTACAGTTTCGTGTCCGCTCCATATCTTCTAAACCCTTTGAAGGATTTTCATAAAACTTGAGTCAAATATTAACCAAGTTGAGACGATGTGCAGAACATATGTGGCAGATATGTCGGGTCAAGGTCACATTTGAAGATCAAGTGTTCTTACCTTCAATTTCCATTATAGTTTCGTTATCTCCTATACCCCTTGAAGGATTTTCAAGAAACTTGCCTCAAATGTTAACCACGTTGAGACAATGTGCAGAACATATGTGGCAGTCATGTCGGCCCAAGGTCAAGGTCACATTTGAAGGCCAAGTGATTTAATCTTCAATTTCTATTACATTTCGTGTCCGCTCCATATCTTCTAAACCATTTGAAGGATTTTCATAAAACTTGAGTCAAATATTAACCGAATTGAGATGATGTGCAGAACACATGTGGCAGTCATGTCGGCTCAAGGTCAAGGTCACATTTGAAAGTCGTGTTCTTACCTTCAGTTTCCATTATATTTGTTTCCGCGTCCTATTTTCTTAACAACTGGAAGGTTGAATGTCAACCACGTTGAAATGTCGGCGAAAGCAGCGCAATTTCCATTAGAGGCAACATATCTCCTTTTTGACCGCAGCTCTTTTAAAAGTAAGTATATGTTATTTTGAATTTTTGATTTTGTATAGTAACCAAAAGCTTCTATTGATATGGCACCGTTCAAGTTAATTTTGTAGTCAGTTGTTATAATAGTTCTTTTGCTTTATTAAATTGAAAGCTCATTCTAAATGTTGTGTTTTGACATTTTGTACTTAAAGATGACTTACAAGCATCATGTTCTAAGAATAATGATGAACTTCACTTCAATTGCAATCATGCAAAATTAGCTTGGACTAGGCTACGTCCTCGTCGTGGTGCCGGACGTCATGCATCCATCCATTCATAAACTCGATCATAAATAATAAACTCATAGAATATCATTATCACTTCATTGTGTGTGTCATTCATAATCCCAATCCTAACCCATAACTATATCTCGTTCATAATCCTTACCCATGACTATATCTACTAAAATTTAATATTGCTTGCTTCCTAAATATTAATATTTCTTTCTTTGGTTGTGGATTATAGTACCATTTTGAAAAATACAAACATGTATTGATCCATTTTAAGAGACATTGGATTCATGATGACTAAAGCCTTTCATGACTGTTTATACTAAATACACTGCTTTGAACTTTATAGACTGGCAAGATGAAATGTCGGAAGAATCATGCCTACCTCACATTATTTATACCATTTAGGTGCTGTAGTGGCCGTCATCTACTGATAGGTGTAATAAATTTGTTCAGCATGTTAAAATCATTCTTTATATCTGCATGTTTGTATATAGGCTTGTTTCCTGCCTGACTTTCTCACATTATTTATACCATTTAGGTGCTGTAGTGGCCGTCATCTACTGATAGGTGTAATAAATTTGTTCAGCATGTTAAAATCATTCTTTATATCTGCATGTTTGTATATATGCTTGTTACCTGCCTGACTTTTGCATGTGTCTAATCAAGTATTAGAGAGTATACGATTTTATTTTAATGTCATTATAATTGGTTCCATTGTTAGACATTCCAAATCTAGAGTTTTAGCAAGTGGAAACCTTAATCTCTCTAATAGTCTTTGTTGTATCACTGTCCATGTATTTATTCCAAATACATTTTTCTCCCTAGTGTGTGAACTGCTATAGATGGGCTATTTTTTCAATGTTTGCAGAAGTGGTCCAGCGGTGCTTACAGATTTTTTTGTTATTGCAGTCTCAGTGGTCCTCCTTTCGATGAATAAAAATCAGAATGGATTTACAATTTCGTTAATCATTTCTAATCAGTTTTGTTATTTTCTTTAAAATAGATCAATTTTACTTACAGATAACCTGCTCATAATATATAAATAAATAAAGGGACATTATAAATACAAAAAAACAACTTTCACTACAGGCCAGTTATGTCTATGTGTAATAATGAGTCAGGCAGCCAGAAGGAGGCTATTGAACAGGAAATGTCTGTGAATACTCAGACCACTCTAACTAACATTAAACAGGCCACTCCAAGTGCCAGTAAGCAGGCTAGTATCATAGTGATAGCAAAGCCAGGCTCAACAAGTACGCCGACTCGGGTCACTACCAAGCCAAAATCGCTGTCATGTCCGCCTGCACCCAGACCAAGTTCCAGCCAGCAGATGACGCCATCAAACCAGGCTGGACCCCAGGAAGCATTGAAGAGACTTAGTCAATCACTTCACCAACACTTTGATGAGAATAACAATCAGTTGAAGGCGGCTATCTACCACCTTTCCAAGAACCAAGCAAAGGAAGGTATAGCCATTCTGGAAAAAGTGTTGTACAAAAATCATATGAGGCAACAGCAAATGGAGTTTCAGATAAAGACTCTGAATCTCAGAAGTGCAGATCTCGAGCAAAAAAATCTGTCCTTGAAGAAACGGGAGCAGTTTCTTCTTAATTCCCAAGCAAAGATGCAGAAGGAATTTGAATCTTTATCTTCTGTTTTTGATGAAGACATGGAGGAACCCGAGCAGAAAAAAGTCAAGAGAAGGCTGTTTGAATCTGATGGAGATGGAAACTGACTTTCTATCTGTGTTCACTTTCTTAATGCAGATGCTTTAATTTTCATAATTATCTAACATTCAAGCTATTGGAAGAATGCCAGTGTTACAGTTTGAATATATTAAAATTTTGCTTTTAGTTTTCAAATTTTATCAGACAACTGTAAAGTGGAACAGTTAAATAATATTAATTTAGGATTAATCCATTCTGTTTGATTTATTACATGCATGATAGATATCATGCATGTTATTGTTGTACAGTATGCCAGTATTATAGTTTTAATACATTTCTTTCCTTTGTTTCATATATTTGTGGTAAATGTCAAGTAGAACAGTGTTTAATACAGGGGTTTTGTTATTTTTAATTCATTTCGAATTACAACAAACTCTTGTTGGAATGATCTTGGTTTTCTATGAAAGCATTGTCTTTCCCTTAACCCATTCCCTGATATACTATTTTTAGACTCCACCTCCATGAACGAATCTACTGAAAAGGAGCATTTGCTAGAAAAAAGGAAATTTTCAGAATTTTGTAGATTTTAAACCATTGTGGTAAACAGAGCTCTGTTTATCACAGTGGTTCAAACAGTGACTTTTACATACGCGTCAAAAGACATAGCTGTCCTGTAGTGAAAATTTTGACGCATATGTAAGAGTCACTGTTTGAAACCATTGTGATAAATAGAGCGTTTGCTCGAAAGGAGCATATGCTCTATTTATTACAATGGTTTCAAAACTACAAAATTATGAAGTTTTCCTTTTCTCTAGTAAACACTCCTTTTCAGTAGATTCCTTCAAAGAGGTTGAGTCTAAATAGTAAATATAGCCTATCAGGGAATGGATTAATAAATGATTTTGCTTATATATTATGTGCAAGAAGAATTTTGCGTCATTGTTTAAGCAAAATACTGATATTCGCATAAAAGAACATCTTTTGTCTTTAATTATCTACTTTAGTATCTCCCTTTAAAAGATAATATACATAAAGTTAGTAATGTTGGTGTCACTTTGCTAATTTTGTATTCTAATTTCTGCTAAACCATGACAATCATTTATGATTTATTCTCATATGTACGGTGGCATAAAGAGGACACGGAAGATAATTTTATATCACATTCATGCGAAGTGGCTATCACATGCACACACAGTAGCTATCAGGTTTGCACATAGTAACTATCATGTGCGCATGCAGTAGTTCCAGTATCGCGTTTGCACGTAGATGTAGAAAATATCTTCAATGTCCCTTTTATGCCACCGTACACAAGTTATTGATGTACTTTGTGTTTTAAATTTGAATAAAAAAATTCAGGTAGCTGTCCTCTGATGGTCAAGCAATAAGATGAATCGCAGTAAGAAGGAACGAGAAAAGCTTAGGAAGCGACAGAGTAGACTTAATCAAAAACAGGTAATTATTTTATTTCCTGCAATCAGATTTGCAATGATTAGTTGCAATCATTTGCTTGGCATGCTAGTTTGTTATTTTTCCAACAGTTGTATAATGCTGTTGTAATCACAGCATCTAACTTGATTGCTGCCAAACCTCGGAACTCGGACTTTAATCTTACTCGCATCTTTATTCAATTCAGCAGTGTATAATCTTAAATTCCAGTTTGGATGAATATAGAAGTAAAACTAATGACCATTGATGTATGTTTTTCTAATAAGACATAATAGTACCATTTCTGCAGTTATAAAAAATTGGGCAAACATAGGTAGATGAAAGTATCCTTTTTTTTCAGCATGACTTGCCAAAGAGAGCTGGTCAAGCACCATCCCATGCTTCATCTGCAGGTCAAGTGTCATGGAGCACGACATGTGTCCAACAGAAGCCATCTTGTATACTGTCTACAACTGCGCAGCCAGGTCAAACACACTCATCAACTAAGAATCCAGTGCCATCTCAGAGTCAGAATAGTGGTCAGCAAACAAACCATAACCTTGTAAGTAATAGGTACACCATTTATTCTTGTCATGTTTCTTTGGGACATAAATTGTCACACATGTTATGTTTAATCAGTCTGTCTAGTATTATTTTTTATGTTTAAGCAGATTTGTAATATTAAACTTGTCCAGAAGTATTTCAGCAGCTAAGTATTTCCTCAATGCTCACTCATGTCTACTATTGATCTGTATTTCCAGGCTGATACCACATGGAAGATAGTTAGCATGGTTGGAGATGAGAACACTGAAATCACAGATGATGTGATAGAGGCTATGTTAAACCTCATGAGGGCTTACTCCACACCTGAAAATATCCATGTAGGCTTCCTGACACCAGCTGAAATCAGACTTTATTCAGGAGACCGAGAAGCATACTTGAGGAAAATCCCTAAGAATAAAGACTGTTTACTGATACATCCATTAACTGGACATTGGGTGACAACAGTGTATCGCAAATCTACTAAAACAATAACAGTGTACGACTCTATGAGAACAGAAAATCATTATTCTGAAATCCGCCATCAAATTGAAATTTTGTTCGGAAGTGACATCGCAGCTGGAATGCAGTATGTGCCCATCCAGCAACAAAACCACCTGCCAATATGTGGTGGTATGGCACTAGCCTTTGCTACATCTGTGCTTTTTGGAAGCAATCCACAAACTTTGAATTATGACATCTCAAAACTTCGTCAACACATTCAGAAGTGTCTGTCTAGTGGGTCAATACAACAATTTCCTGTTTGCAATGTCAGTACCTCAACATCCTATCATCAACAAACGATATGGAAACCTCTGTTAGTCAGCTATTTTGATAAACAGAAAGAGTATCAAAAGCAACACAGGACAAACATTATAAATAGTCAAATAACTAATGAGATTTCACAAAAAAGACAAGCTATAAATAATGACAGCTCTGCTTCTAGAGTTAAGAAATTCCGTTATAGGCAATCTGAAGAGCAGAAAAACATTGCAAAATTCAAAGACAATATAAGAAAACAACTCAAAAGATCAAAAAGGAGTGAAAGTGAGAAACATAACGAATTAATAAAAGATCAACTTCAGCATCAAAGTAAACGTGCTCGAATGAGTGAAGGTGAGAAATGTCAAGTGCAAAACAAAAACAGACTTCAACATCAAGACAAACGTGGTCAGATGAGTGAAAGTAAGAAATGTCAAGTGCAAAACAAAAACAGACTTCAACATCAAGACAAACGTGGTCAGATGAGTGAAAGTAAGAAACGTGAAGTGCAAAACAAAGACAGACTTCAACATCAAGACAAACGTGCTCGAATGAGTGAAAGTAAGAAATGTCTAGTGCAAAACAAAAACAGAATTCAACATCAAGACAAACGTGGTCAGATGAGTGAAAGTAAGAAACGTGAAGTGCAAAACAAAGACAGACTTCAACATCAAGACAAACGTGGTCAGATGAGTGAAAGTAAGAAATGTCAAGTGCAAAACAAAAACAGACTTCAACATCAAGACAAACGTGGTCAGATGAGTGAAAGTAAGAAACGTGAAGTGCAAAACAAAGACAGACTTCAACATCAAGACAAACGTGGTCAGATGAGTGAAAGTAAGAAATGTCAAGTGCAAAACAAAAACAGACTTCAACATCAAGACAAACGTGGTCAGATGAGTGAAAGTAAGAAACATGAAGTGCAAAACAAAAACAGACTTCAACATCAAGAC